>CALYJB010000010.1:0-222500 GCA_944738965.1 Nebria brevicollis
ATCGAAACATGCCAGGACCCCCAGATTGCGCTGACCGTTAATGTCAACCATTTCGTACCTGGTGTCAGAGAGGCGTTTAGCTATCTTGCACTTAACAAATTTGGGGGCTAGTTTTGCGGCAAAATAATTTCCAGCGTCAGAAAGAACGGGCGTCCGTTTCCACACGTGCCACCAACGGAGAACGTTACGTGCCTACGGCGAAGGTTATAAATTCGGCTATTTTTCGCGTAAGCCTTCGCAAGTTGACGTATAATATTATGTTGTAGGTCTTGCAACTGGGCGATTTTATCCGCATATTCCCTGCGATCACCGGTAAGGGGTGGCTCATTGTCCAGGCCATTCAAGGTACCTCGAATATTCAACTCGCGGCCGAAGTTAAGAAAAGCCGGAGTGAATCCGGTCACTTCGTGTACGGAGGGTGGCGAGAGCGAAGCGGAATTCCGGTAGGTGTTTATCCCAGTCTCGCTGATTGTCGCCCAAGTAGGTGGAGATCATGGTCTTGAGAACTCGGGTTAATCCTTTCGGTCGGGTTCGCAGAAGGGTGGTAATTCGCATTAAGTTGCAGCTGTACCTCGTAGGATTTGAGCAAGCCTCGGAATTCACGGCTCACGAACTGGCATCCGTTGTCGCTGTGGACGACGTCCGGAACGCCGAAGACAAAAAAGACTTCTGTCTCTAAAATCCTGGCGATGGTTGGGCTGTCGGCACGTTTGATGGGGAAAAACAACGAATACTTGGAGAACATGTCTCCAATTACCAGCAAGTAGCGGTTCTGCGAACGAGACATAGGGAGGGGCCCGACGAGGTCCATACACACGTACTGCCAAGGACGGATCACAGGTCGATGACCCAGAAGACCAGCAGGTAAGCGCTGTTCGACCTTGTGAGCCTGACATGACTCACAACTTCGTACGTAGTGACTGATGTCTTCCGACATCTGCGGGGCCAATAGTACCTGGTGGCGATGCGGCATTTGGTCTTGAATATGCTGAGGTGACCGCTGTTGGCGCATCATGGTTTGTCCGTGCATAACCGCAGTGCGAAGACCGTTCGGCACGACTATTTTCATGGGTCTTCCTCGAGCGCAGCGAAATTAACCGGTTTGCAGAAACCTAAATAGTTTCCCATCTTCCACTTTCCACTGCTGGTATATATCAGGGAATCAAGTAACCCTGGGTGATCAGGTTACCATACCATGGATCGGGTTCGTCGCACCGAATGGTGATGGGGCTCGCCATTCGAGACAAGGCGTCAGGGCCGGCGTGTAACTTTCCCCTTGCGATGCACAATCTCGAAATCGTACTGTTGAAGCTTTAACGCCCAACGCGCCAATCTTCCACGAGGGTTCCTTCAATTTATTTAGCTACAGCAGAGAAGCGTGGTCAGTGATGACCTTGAAATGGGACGCTTCGATGTAGCATCGAAATTTTTCGACGGCCACAGAGAACAGCAAGGATCTCTAACTCGGTCGCACAGTAATTCTGCTCACACTTGTTCAGGGTCCGACTAGCATAAGCTATGACCTTTTCACCCTCGTCAATTTCTTGAGTGAGAACGGCGCCGACGGCAACGGAACTAGCGTCGGTCTGAAGACAAAATGGCCTCGAAAAATCCGTGCAAATCAAGATAGGAGCGGACGTTAGGCACTGTTTCAAGGTTTGGAATGAATTTTCGCAGTCATCGGTCCACTTCAACGGCGACTTTTTGCGCGTTAGCCGGGTTAACGGGGAAATTTTTGCAGAGAAATCGGGAATAAAGCGGCGGGTACCAAGAAGCGAGTCCCACGAAGCGACGTATATCCTTCGGGCATTTGGGGTTGGGAAAGTTAAGAATGGCGGCCACTTTATCCGGTCTACTCGTAGTCCCTCTCTATCCACGACATAGCCAATGTATTTGAGTTCGGAACGAGCGAAGAGACATTCTTCCGCGTTCAAGGATAGGTTTGCGGCGCGGAGGCGATCTAAAACCTTTTCCAAGTACCTGGAGGTGAGTAGTAAATCAGGAGTCACAATAATTATGTCATCCAGTAGACAAACACGTGTGGGTTCGAGTTCCGGGCCCAGGATCGTGTCCACCAGGCGTTGGAAGGTGGCTGGCGCTCCGCAAAGACCAAAGCTCATGCGGTTGAACTGGAACAACCCCCCGACCAGGAACGGTAAAAGCGGTCTTTTCCCGGCTGGATTCTCCGAGCGGGATTTGCCAAAAGGCGGACTTTAAGGTCCAGGGAAGACAGATACGTTGCCCCTCCGAGACGGTCTAAGAGATTCGTAATATACGGCAACGGGTAAGCATCTTTTTTTGTTACGCTGTTTACTTCGCGGAAGTCAATACAGAACCGATATTCCCCAGAGGCTTTCTTCACCACCACGATAGGCGAGCTCCAAGGGCTATGGAGAGGTTCAACAATTCCTTGTTGTAGCATTTCGTCCAACTTGTGGTTAATGAACTTGGAGATGTTCGGGGAAACAGGGTAATATCGTTGCTTTACCGGGGGCGCGTTACCCGTATCGATGTGGTGCCTGAATCGCGTGGGTGCACCCAATGGTAGCGATCGGTGGCGGGAGGTAGGCATCCATCAATGCCGTCAGCGCTCGGAGCTGGCTCGTGGTAAGGGAGGACTGGTCGTGGATGGCACTAATTTTGCGTACGTCGGATCGGCAGGCTAAATCGAAGGTGCGGCTGGCAAAGTTTGGGATGATTTCAAACTTACAGAGAAAATCCATGCCGAATATTAAATCCGAAGATAGGGAAGGGATCAGTAACGTTTGTATGGTGTGAATGCGTCCCTCAACCTCGTACGGAATCAGGACAAAGCCAACGATAGCAGAAGGGGAGCCATCGGCGGTAATAATCACGTCGGTACTCGAAGCCCTTTGTAATGGGAGCGACAGTGGTTTAAGTCGGTTCCAAGCGGTTTGTCCGATCAGAGTGCTGGAAGAACCGGAATCGATAAGGCCCTGCAGCGGAAGGCCGCGGACAGATACGGTAAGGTAAGGACGAGAGTCGTCATCGATGGACGCCATCGGGTAATTGACCGGGATACGAGTAAATTCATTGATGGTTTTTAGCCAGTCGATCCACTCCGGATCAGTATGTTGGATCGGTCTCGGATGAGTAATCAGCCGGGTCCCGCGATGATCATTCACGGCCCGGTGGAAGCGTTTCCCGAACAGGAAGGGCATCTTCTCACGGTAACATCCGGTTTACCACATTTAAAACAGAATTGCTTCCGAGGAAGAGTACAGTGGTAGTAATGGTGTCCCGTTTTACTGCAATTCCAGCAGGTGGCGTTTATAGCGAAAGTAACGTGCTTTGCAGGCGAAGGTGATCGAGCGCGTGGCGATGCAGGGAAGGGGTAACGCGAAGCTCGAGGAGGGCGACAGTCTTGGTACGGTACGGCCGGGTCAGTGAGTTTCACCGCTTCTAACCGCTGACATACCTTGCGTAGGTCGTTGATCGTACTGAACTCATGTACAGCTACATGAGCAGCATAGAAGGAAGAGAGGTTGCATTTAATCGTGAACAGCTGTTTCTGTTCCGGAACCTTTTCCGGGAGTCGAGAAAACTGAATCAGCATGTCGTTGATGTAGTCGCTAGGGCGTTCCAATCGTGCTTGTTTACGTTCTAAGATTCGTTGCCAGAGGCGGTGTTCGTAATCTAAAGGTTGGTATTCCTGTTTTAGGTGTGCAGTAAGCATATCCCAAGTTGTCGCAAGCGATCGGTTTGCGCGGTACCACAATAGGGCCGAACCCTCGAAGAATTCACTTGCACACTGGAACATGTCAGTTTTTGCGACATTGCGGGCTTCCCGCATTTCCTCCACACGTTCTAAAAACTCCACAACGGACGTGGTGCCATCAAACTTAAGTCCCCATTTGTATATAGGGACGAACGAGCGTTTAGGCTCCGAAGCGGCTACAGGTACGTTAGCCCGCGTAACTGGGACTACGTCCTTCGGTTGGACTTTTATAGCAAGGGCACTGTCTAAAGCGCGGATGTCTGCAATTAGCTCCGTTGTCTGAAGATGTAACGTTGCGTCGGTGAGATGATGGGCGCGGTTCAGTAGGTGGTACAATCTATTATCAAGCTGACAAAATACGGGGCTGGACTGGGTACCTGTAAACTCAGCCACCAAGATGTTTAGTTGGGCTAGTTTTTGACGGCAGGTAGCCAGTTCACCGGTGGAATTTAATATTAAATGTACTTCCGGTAGATCTATGGAGGCATTGAGGCGGAGAAGCGCTTGGCGGGTCGTCAAACGTTTGCTTTCAATGCCGCGTAGCAGTAGCTCATAAGACAGCTCGTCAAAAGTCAATCCATCGAATATGGAAGTCGAAGACATTCTCTATTCTTTTGCAAAAGACTGCAGTACCAAAAACGAGCTAATATAGACGGGGATGTAATCCGGAGAACAACAAGTTAATAAGTTAAATACACAATAGCATGTAAAGAAAAGAACACAATATAATTAAGTACAATTCACGGACCAGTGAGTAATATGGCTTAAACTTGGCACAGGAATTAATTTTGAACGGGTACTATAAGCTAGTAAATTCGGCCGGTAACAGTTTATTTATTCCTAGATGCGGTACACCTTCAGGGACAAGACGTCGGTTTATCAGGATCTGACTTAGCATGCCCCACGTTGGGCGCCAATTTGTCACCGTCAAAATTGGGGCTTGGCCCACTAGCTCAGGAGTGGTCGGGGTAAGGCGAAAGCCGAGGAAGGATGGGCAGACGGAATCGGCGTAGGTGTGAGGAAGTCCGCGTAGCAACAAATAAACCTCCGAGTGTGTATCTCACCGTTATATTGGATTCAATAACAAATACAGTATAGTACTTAACCCGTGAATTGTACCACTAATAACATAAATAAAGAACGTTTATCTGAGACAGAAATAAAAAATATATCACAAGAATTTAACAGGCCAAATAGGTTTAAAGAACAAAGTAAAAAAAAAATTTAGCAATAGTCACGTAAGTGTCCCTTTGCGTTCCCGTAGGTCCTGGTGGTGTCGCTGTGGAGCTTTACGAATTGAATCGCGCGCCAAGCAAGGGACTTCCGGTCTCTTGCATGCCCCAGCAGCGGTCCTACAAAGGAAGGGTAGATGGCTCTGCGCATAAAGACAAACGGTTATTAGCATTGTTCGTGGCTGTATCGATTTTACGATTGATAGATCTTGGTGAATCTGGGTGAAAATTGAAGCACAAAGATAATATAGAGATATAGTATATTAGGGTAGGTATCCAGATTAAATTGGCTGAAGGAATACAAGCAAGCTCGGCCTTATGTCGAGCAATTTACGGTAACCCTACTTTTAGGCTTAAATAACGACTAATGATCACGGCTCGCGTGAAGAGAAACCTAGAAGCCGGGAACCCGCAGGCTTAACGAGGCACAAATAAATAACGGCAAGTAAATAAATAGTACTAACAATCATAAATACTTACGAGAGCTTAACAATAAATAAATAAATAATGGGGAATAAATAATCAGCAATAACAACAATAAATAACTAAATAATGGGGGAGGAATAAATAATAAATAGTACCAACAATAAATAAGTAAACTAGGGGAAATAATTAATCAACAGCACCGGCAATAATAAATAAATACGGGGATTGTACGATACGAAACCCCAAAATAAAGAAACTAAAACTCAGTGACGAGATGTCCCCTGGAGGATTGGAAAGAACAGAACGATACAACCTTTATTTCCTCGGGGCAGCCCTGGTGGCGGGGCTAAGGAAACCACGTGCAGGCTTCTGGAACACGTATTCCAAGAAACTATCCTGAGAACCGGGGACGTTGGTCGTCGGTACGCCCGCGTTCGATCGATGGGTCGGTCGATGCCCTCCGTGGGTGAAGATATCGCCGGAAAAACAAATGAAAGTCAGAACCCTCGAACAAAACCGCGACCTGGAGATCACACTTTTTCCAAGAAAAAAGTCACTGCTCCAACCGGAGGCCAAAACATCACTGGCTTAAGTCGGTTTTTTGCGGCCCCACCACCCCGTCGCCCTTGGCTTCGGAATCCAGTGGGTGTCCACAGATGGCGGGACCGGCCTCATGGCCTGGCATTCGTACTCTTTCGTCACATGCCGTTTTCCTCCCCAAAAAAAAAAAAATAATAATTTTTTTTTTTGACAGTTAAAATTTACCAGGTGCTCAACGCGACACGTGGGGTTTGAGCATCGAAACATGCCAGACCCCCAGATTGCGCTGACCGTTAATGTCAACCATTTCGTACCTGGTGTCAGAGAGGCGTTTAGCTATCTTGCACTTAACAAATTTGGGGGCTAGTTTTGCGGCAAAATAATTTCCAGCGTCAGAAAGAACGGGCGTCCGTTTCCACACCGTGCCACCAACGGAGAACGTTACGTGCCTACGGCGAAGGTTATAAATTCGGCTATTTTTCGCGTAAGCCTTCGCAAGTTGACGTATAATATTATGTTGTAGGTCTTGCAACTGGGCGATTTTATCCGCATATTCCCTGCGATCACCGGTAAGGGGTGGCTCATTGTCCAGGCCATTCAAGGTACCTCGAATATTCAACTCGCGGCCGAAGTTAAGAAAAGCCGGAGTGAATCCGGTCACTTCGTGTACGGAGGTGGCGAGAGCGAAGCGGAATTCCGGTAGGTGTTTATCCCAGTCTCGCTGATTGTCGCCCAAGTAGGTGGAGATCATGGTCTTGAGAACTCGGTTAATCCTTTCGGTCGGGTTCGCAGAAGGGTGGTAATTCGCATTAAGTTGCAGCTGTACCTCGTAGGATTTGAGCAAGCCTCGGAATTCACGGCTCACGAACTGGCATCCGTTGTCCCTGTGGACGACGTCCGGAACGCCGAAGACAAAGAATACTTCTGTCTCTAAAATCCTGGCGATGGTTGGGCTGTCGGCACGTTTGATGGGGAAAAACAACGAATACTTGGAGAACATGTCTCCAATTACCAGCAAGTAGCGGTTCTGCGAACGAGACATAGGGAGGGGCCCGACGAGGTCCATACACACGTACTGCCAAGGACGGATCACAGGTCGATGACCCAGAAGACCAGCAGGTAAGCGCTGTTCGACCTTGTGAGCCTGACATGACTCACAACTTCGTACGTAGTGACTGATGTCTTCCGACATCTGCGGCCAATAGTACCTGGTGGCGATGCGGCATTTGGTCTTGAATATGCCGAGGTGACCGGCTGTTGGCGCATCATGGTTGTCGTGCATAACCGCAGTGCGAAGACCGTTCGGCACGACTATTTTCCATGGGTCTTCCTCGAGCGCAGCGAAATTAACCGGTTTGCAGAACCTAAATAGTTTCCCATCTTCCACTTTCCACTGCTGGTATATTTCAGGGAATCAAGTAACCTGGGTGATCAGGTTACCATACCATGGATCGGGTTCGTCGCACCGAATGGTGATGGGGCTCGCCATTCGAGACAAGGCGTCAGGGCCGGCGTGTAACTTTCCCTTGCGATGCACAATCTCGAAATCGTACTGTTGAAGCTTTAACGCCCAACGCGCCAATCTTCCACGAGGTTCCTTCAATTTATTTAGCTACAGCAGAGAAGCGTGGTCAGTGATGACCTTGAAATGGGACGCTTCGATGTAGCATCGAAATTTTTCGACGGCCCAGAGAACAGCAAGGATCTCTAACTCGGTCGCACAGTAATTCTGCTCACACTTGTTCAGGGTCCGACTAGCATAAGCTATGACCTTTTCACCCTCGTCAATTTCTTGAGTGAGAACGGCGCCGACGGCAACGGAACTAGCGTCGGTCTGAAGACAAAATGGCCTCGAAAAATCCGTGCAAATCAAGATAGGAGCGGACGTTAGGCACTGTTTCAAGGTTTGGAATGAATTTTCGCAGTCATCGGTCCACTTCCACGGCGACTTTTTGCGCGTTAGCCGGGTTAACGGGGAAATTTTTGCAGAGAAATCGGGAATAAAGCGGCGGTACCAAGAAGCGAGTCCCACGAAGCGACGTATATCCTTCGGGCATTTGGGGTTGGGAAAGTTAAGAATGGCGGCCACCTTATCCGGGTCTACTCGTAGTCCCTCTCTATCCACGACATAGCCAATGTATTTGAGTTCGGAACGAGCGAAGAGACATTCTTCCGCGTTCAAGGATAGGTTTGCGGCGCGGAGGCGATCTAAAACCTTTTCCAATACCTGGAGGTGAGTAGTAAATCAGGAGTCACAATAATTATGTCATCCAGGTAGACAAACACATGTGGTTCGAGTTCCGGGCCCAGGATCGTGTCCACCAGGCGTTGGAAGGTGGCTGGCGCTCCGCAAAGACCAAAGCTCATGCGGTTGAACTGGAACAACCCCCGACCAGGAACGGTAAAAGCGGTCTTTTCCCGGCTGGATTCTCCGAGCGGGATTTGCCAAAAGGCGGACTTTAAGTCCAGGGAAGACAGATACGTTGCCCCTCCGAGACGGTCTAAGAGATTCGTAATATACGGCAACGGGTAAGCATCTTTTTTTGTTACGCTGTTTACTTCGCGGAAGTCAATACAGAACCGATATTCCCCAGAGGCTTTCTTCACCACCACGATAGGCGAGCTCCAAGGGCTATGGGAAGGTTCAACAATTCCTTGTTGTAGCATTTCGTCCAACTTGTGGTTAATGAACTTGGAGATGTTCGGGGAAACAGGGTAATATCGTTGCTTTACCGGGGGCGCGTTACCCGTATCGATGTGGTGCTGAATCGCGTGGGTGCACCCAATGGTAGCGATCGGTGGCGGGAGGTAGGCATCCATCAATGCCGTCAGCGCTCGGAGCTGGCTCGTGGTAAGGGAGGACTGGTCGTGGATGGCACTAATTTTGCGTACGTCGGATCGGCAGGCTAAATCGAAGGTGCGGCTGGCAAAGTTTGGGATGATTTCAAACTTACAGAGAAAATCCATGCCGAATATTAAATCCGAAGATAGGGAAGGGATCAGTAACGTTTGTATGGTGTGAATGCGTCCCTCAACCTCGTACGGAATCAGGACAAAGCCAACGATAGCAGAAGGGGAGCCATCGGCGGTAATAATCACGTCGGTACTCGAAGCCCTTTGTAATGGGAGCGACAGTGGTTTAAGTCGGTTCCAAGCGGTTTGTCCGATCAGAGTGCTGGAAGAACCGGAATCGATAAGGCCCTGCAGCGGAAGGCCGCGGACAGATACGGTAAGGTAAGGACGAGAGTCGTCATCGATGGACGCCATCGGGTAATTGACCGGGATACGAGTAAATTCATTGATGGTTTTTAGCCAGTCGATCCACTCCGGATCAGTATGTTGGATCGGTCTCGGATGAGTAATCAGCCGGGTCCCGCGATGATCATTCACGGCCCGGTGGAAGCGTTTCCCGAACAGGAAGGGCATCTTCTCACGGTAACATCCGGTTTACCACATTTAAAACAGAATTGCTTCCGAGGAAGAGTACAGTGGTAGTAATGGTGTCCCGTTTTACTGCAATTCCAGCAGGTGGCGTTTATAGCGAAAGTAACGTGCTTTGCAGGCGAAGGTGATCGAGCGCGTGGCGATGCAGGGAAGGGGTAACGCGAAGCTCGAGGAGGGCGACAGTCTTGGTACGGTACGGCCGGGTCAGTTAGTTTCACCGCTTCTAACCGCTGACATACCTTGCGTAGGTCGTTGATCGTACTGAACTCATGTACAGCTACATGAGCAGCATAGAAGGAAGAGAGGTTGCATTTAATCGTGAACAGCTGTTTCTGTTCCGGAACCTTTTCCGGGAGTCGAGAAAACTGAATCAGCATGTCGTTGATGTAGTCGCTAGGGCGTTCCAATCGTGCTTGTTTACGTTCAAAGATTCGTTGCCAGAGGCTGTGTTCGTAATCTAAAGGTTGGTATTCCTGTTTTAGGTGTGCAGTAAGCATATCCCAAGTTGTCGCAAGCGATCGGTTTGCGCGGTACCACAATAGGGCCGAACCCTCGAAGAGTTCACTTGCACACTGGAACATGTCAGTTTTTGCGACATTGCGGGCTTCCCGCATTTCCTCCACACGTTCTAAAAACTCCACAACGGACGTGGTGCCATCAAACTTAAGTCCCCATTTGTATATAGGGACGAACGAGCGTTTAGGCTCCGAAGCGGCTACAGGTACGTTAGCCCGCGTAACTGGGACTACGTCCTTCGGTTGGACTTTTATAGCAAGGGCACTGTCTAAAGCGCGGATGTCTGCAATTAGCTCCGTTGTCTGCAGATGTAACGTTGCGTCGGTGAGATGATGGGCGCGGTTCAGTAGGTGGTACAACCTATTATCAAGCTGACAAAATACGGGGCTGGACTGGGTACCTGTAAACTCAGCCACCAAGATGTTTAGTTGGGCTAGTTTTTGACGGCAGGTAGCCAGTTCACCGGTGGAATTTAATATTAAATGTACTTCCGGTAGATCTATGGAGGCATTGAGGCGGAGAAGCGCTTGGCGGGTCGTCAAACGTTTGCTTTCAATGCCGCGTAGCAGTAGCTCATAAAACAGCTCGTCAAAAGTCAATCCATCGAATATAGAAGTCGAAGACATTCTCTATTCTTTTGCAAAAGACTGCAGTACCAAAAACGAGCTAATATAGACGGGGATATAATCCGGAGAACAACAAGTTAATAAGTTAAATACACAACAGCATGTAAAGAAAAGAACACAATATAATTAAGTACAATTCACGGACCAGTGAGTAATATGGCTTAAACTTGGCACAGGAATTAATTTTGAACGGGTACTATAAGCTAGTAAATTCGGCCGGTAACAGTTTATTTATTCCTAGATGCGGTACACCTTCAGGGACAAGACGTCGGTTTATCAGGATCTGACTTAGCATGCCCCACGTTGGGCGCCAATTTGTCACCGTCAAAATTGGGGCTTGGCCCACTAGCTCAGGAATGGTCGGGGTAAGGCAAAAGCCGAGGAAGGATGGGCAGACGGAATCGGCGTAGGTGTGAGGAAGTCCGCGTAGCAACAAATAAACCTCCGAGTGTGTATCTCACCGTTATATTGGATTCAATAACAAATACAGTATAGTACTTAACCCGTGAATTGTACCACTAATAACATAAATAAAGAACGTTTATCTGAGAAAGAAATAAAAAATATATCACAAGAATTTAACAGGCCAAATAGGTTTAAAGAACAAAGTAAAAAAAAAAATTTAGTAATAGTCACGTAAGTGTCCCCTTGCGTTCCCGTAGGTCCTGGTGGTGTCGCTGTGGAGCTTTACGAATTGAATCGCGCGCCAAGCAAAGGACTTCCGGTCTCTTGCATGCCCCAGCAGCGGTCCTACAAAGGAAGGGTAGATGGCTCTGCGCATAAAGACAAACGGTTATTAGCGATGTTCGTGGCTGTATCGATTTTACGATTGATAGATCTTGGTGAATCTGGGTGAAAATTGAAGCACAAAGATAATATAGAGATATAGTATATTAGGGTAGGTATCCAGATTAAATTGGCTGAAGGAATACAAGCAAGCTCGGCCTTATGTCGAGCAATTTACGGTAACCCTACTTTTAGGCTTAAATAACGACTAATGATCACGGCTCGCGTGAAGAGAAACCTAGAAGCCGGGAACCCGCAGGCTTAACGAGGCACAAATAAATAACGGCAAGTAAATAAATAGTACTAACAATCATAAATACTTACGAGAGCTTAACAATAAATAAATAAATAATGGGGAATAAATAATCAGCAATAACAACAATAAATAACTAAATAATGGGGGAGGAATAAATAATAAATAGTACCAACAATAAATAAGTAAACTAGGGGAAATAATTAATCAACAGCACCGGCAATAATAAATAAATACGGGGATTGTACGATACGAAACCCCAAAATAAAGAAACTAAAACTCAGTGACGAGATGTCCCCTGGAGGATTGGAAAGAACAGAACGATACAACCTTTATTTCCTCGGGGCAGCCCTGGTGGCGGGGCTAAGGAAACCACGTGCAGGCTTCTGGAACACGTATTCCAAGAAACTATCCTGAGAACCGGGGACGTTGGTCGTCGGTACGCCCGCGTTCGATCGATGGGTCGGTCGATGCCCTCCGTGGGTGAAGATATCGCCGGAAAAACAAATGAAAGTCAGAACCCTCGAACAAAACCGCGACCTGGAGATCACACTTTTTCCAAGAAAAAAGTCACTGCTCCAACCGGAGGCCAAAACATCACTCGCTTAAGTCGGTTTTTTGCGGCCCCACCACCCCGTCGCCCTTGGCTTCGGAATCCAGTGGGTGTCCACAGATGGCGGGACCGGCCTCATGGCCTGGCATTCGTACTCTTTCGTCACATGCCGTTTTCCTCCCCAAAAAAAAAAAAATAATAATTTTTTTTTTTGACAGTTAAAATTTACCAGGTGCTCAACGCGACACGTGGGGTTTGAGCATCGAAACATGCCAGACCCCCAGATTGCGCTGACCGTTAATGTCAACCATTTCGTACCGGGTGTCAGAGAGGCGTTTAGCTATCTTGCACTTAACAAATTTGGGGGCTAGTTTTGCGGCAAAATAATTTCCAGCGTCAGAAAGAACGGGCGTCCGTTTCCACACCGTGCCACCAACGGAGAACGTTACGTGCCTACGGCGAAGGTTATAAATTCGGCTATTTTTCGCGTAAGCCTTCGCAAGTTGACGTATAATATTATGTTGTAGGTCTTGCAACTGGGCGATTTTATCCGCATATTCCCTGCGATCACCGGTAAGGGGTGGCTCGTTGTCCAGGCCATTCAAGGTACCTCGAATATTCAACTCGCGGCCGAAGTTAAGAAAAGCAGGAGTGAATCCGGTCACTTCGTGTACGGAGGTGGCGAGAGCGAAGCGGAATTCCGGTAGGTGTTTATCCCAGTCTCGCTGATTGTCGCCCAAGTAGGTGGAGATCATGGTCTTGAGAACTCGGTTAATCCTTTCGGTCGGGTTCGCAGAAGGGTGGTAATTCGCATTAAGTTGCAGCTGTACCTCGTAGGATTTGAGCAAGCCTCGGAATTCACGGCTCACGAACTGGCATCCGTTGTCGCTGTGGACGACGTCCGGAACGCCGAAGACAAAAAAGACTTCTGTCTCTAAAATCCTGGCGATGGTTGGGCTGTCGGCACGTTTGATGGGGAAAAACAACGAATACTTGGAGAACATGTCTCCAATTACCAGCAAGTAGCGGTTCTGCGAACGAGACATAGGGAGGGGCCCGACGAGGTCCATACACACGTACTGCCAAGGACGGATCACAGGTCGATGACCCAGAAGACCAGCAGGTAAGCGCTGTTCGACCTTGTGAGCCTGACATGACTCACAACTTCGTACGTAGTGACTGATGTCTTCCGACATCTGCGGCCAATAGTACCTGGTGGCGATGCGGCATTTGGTCTTGAATATGCTGAGGTGACCGGCTGTTGGCGCATCATGGTTGTCGTGCATAACCGCAGTGCGAAGACCGTTCGGCACGACTATTTTCCATGGGTCTTCCTCTAGCGCAGCGAAATTAACCGGTTTGCAGAACCTAAATAGTTTCCCATCTTCCACTTTCCACTGCTGGTATATTTCAGGGAATCAAGTAACCTGGGTGATCAGGTTACCATACCATGGATCGGGTTCGTCGCACCGAATGGTGATGGGGCTCGCCATTCGAGACAAGGCGTCAGGGCCGGCGTGTAACTTTCCCTTGCGATGCACAATCTCGAAATCGTACTGTTGAAGCTTTAACGCCCAACGCGCCAATCTTCCACGAGGTTCCTTCAATTTATTTAGCTACAGCAGAGAAGCGTGGTCAGTGATGACCTTGAAATGGGACGCTTCGATGTAGCATCGAAATTTTTCGACGGCCCAGAGAACAGCAAGGATCTCTAACTCGGTCGCACAGTAATTCTGCTCACACTTGTTCAGGGTCCGACTAGCATAAGCTATGACCTTTTCACCCTCGTCAATTTCTTGAGTGAGAACGGCGCCGACGGCAACGGAACTAGCGTCGGTCTGAAGACAAAATGGCCTCGAAAAATCCGTGCAAATCAAGATAGGAGCGGACGTTAGGCACTGTTTCAAGGTTTGGAATGAATTTTCGCAGTCATCGGTCCACTTCAACGGCGACTTTTTGCGCGTTAGCCGGGTTAACGGGGAAATTTTTGCAGAGAAATCGGGAATAAAGCGGCGGTACCAAGAAGCGAGTCCCACGAAGCGACGTATATCCTTCGGGCATTTGGGGTTGGGAAAGTTAAGAATGGCGGCCACCTTATCCGGGTCTACTCGTAGTCCCTCTCTATCCACGACATAGCCAATGTATTTGAGTTCGGAACGAGCGAAGAGACATTCTTCCGCGTTCAAGGATAGGTTTGCGGCGCGGAGGCGATCTAAAACCTTTTCCAATACCTGGAGGTGAGTAGTAAATCAGGAGTCACAATAATTATGTCATCCAGGTAGACAAACACATGTGGTTCGAGTTCCGGGCCCAGGATCGTGTCCACCAGGCGTTGGAAGGTGGCTGGCGCTCCGCAAAGACCAAAGCTCATGCGGTTGAACTGGAACAACCCCCGACCAGGAACGGTAAAAGCGGTCTTTTCCCGGCTGGATTCTCCGAGCGGGATTTGCCAAAAGGCGGACTTTAAGTCCAGGGAAGACAGATACGTTGCCCCTCCGAGACGGTCTAAGAGATTCGTAATATACGGCAACGGGTAAGCATCTTTTTTTGTTACGCTGTTTACTTCGCGGAAGTCAATACAGAACCGATATTCCCCAGAGGCTTTCTTCACCACCACGATAGGCGAGCTCCAAGGGCTATGGGAAGGTTCAACAATTGCTTGTTGTAGCATTTCGTCCAACTTGTGGTTAATGAACTTGGAGATGTTCGGGGAAACAGGGTAATATCGTTGCTTTACCGGGGGCGCGTTACCCGTATCGATGTGGTGCTGAATCGCGTGGGTGCACCCAATGGTAGCGATCGGTGGCGGGAGGTAGGCATCCATCAATGCCGTCAGCGCTCGGAGCTGGCTCGTGGTAAGGGAGGACTGGTCGTGGATGGCACTAATTTTGCGTACGTCGGATCGGCAGGCTAAATCGAAGGTGCGGCTGGCAAAGTTTGGGATGATTTCAAACTTACAGAGAAAATCCATGCCGAATATTAAATCCGAAGATAGGGAAGGGATCAGTAACGTTTGTATGGTGTGAATGCGTCCCTCAACCTCGTACGGAATCAGGACAAAGCCAACGATAGCAGAAGGGGAGCCATCGGCGGTAATAATCACGTCGGTACTCGAAGCCCATTGTAATGGGAGCGACAGTGGTTTAAGTCGGTTCCAAGCGGTTTGTCCGATCAGAGTGCTGGAAGAACCGGAATCGATAAGGCCCTGCAGCGGAAGGCCGCGGACAGATACGGTAAGGTAAGGACGAGAGTCGTCATCGATGGACGCCATCGGGTAATTGACCGGGATACGAGTAAATTCATTGATGGTTTTTAGCCAGTCGATCCACTCCGGATCAGTATGTTGGATCGGTCTCGGATGAGTAATCAGCCGGGTCCCGCGATGATCATTCACGGCCCGGTGGAAGCGTTTCCCGAACAGGAAGGGCATCTTCTCACGGTAACATCCGGTTTACCACATTTAAAACAGAATTGCTTCCGAGGAAGAGTACAGTGGTAGTAATGGTGTCCCGTTTTACTGCAATTCCAGCAGGTGGCGTTTATAGCGAAAGTAACGTGCTTTGCAGGCGAAGGTGATCGAGCGCGTGGCGATGCAGGGAAGGGGTAACGCGAAGCTCGAGGAGGGCGACAGTCTTGGTACGGTACGGCCGGGTCAGTTAGTTTCACCGCTTCTAACCGCTGACATACCTTGCGTAGGTCGTTGATCGTACTGAACTCATGTACAGCTACATGAGCAGCATAGAAGGAAGAGAGGTTGCATTTAATCGTGAACAGCTGTTTCTGTTCCGGAACCTTTTCCGGGAGTCGAGAAAACTGAATCAGCATGTCGTTGATGTAGTCGCTAGGGCGTTCCAATCGTGCTTGTTTACGTTCAAAGATTCGTTGCCAGAGGCTGTGTTCGTAATCTAAAGGTTGGTATTCCTGTTTTAGGTGTGCAGTAAGCATATCCCAAGTTGTCGCAAGCGATCGGTTTGCGCGGTACCACAATAGGGCCGAACCCTCGAAGAGTTCACTTGCACACTGGAACATGTCAGTTTTTGCGACATTGCGGGCTTCCCGCATTTCCTCCACACGTTCTAAAAACTCCACAACGGACGTGGTGCCATCAAACTTAAGTCCCCATTTGTATATAGGGACGAACGAGCGTTTAGGCTCCGAAGCGGCTACAGGTACGTTAGCCAACGTAACTGGGACTACGTCCTTCGGTTGGACTTTTATAGCAAGGGCACTGTCTAAAGCGCGGATGTCTGCAATTAGCTCCGTTGTCTGCAGATGTAACGTTGCGTCGGTGAGATGATGGGCGCGGTTCAGTAGGTGGAACAACCTATTGTCAAGCTGACAAAATACGGGGCTGGACTGGGTACCTGTAAACTCAGCCACCAAGATGTTTAGTTGGGCTAGTTTTTGACGGCAGGTAGCCAGTTCACCGGTGGAATTTAATATTAAATGTACTTCCGGTAGATCTATGGAGGCATTGAGGCGGAGAAGCGCTTGGCGGGTCGTCAAACGTTTGCTTTCAATGCCGCGTAGCAGTAGCTCATAAAACAGCTCGTCAAAAGTCAATCCATCGAATATAGAAGTCGAAGACATTCTCTATTCTTTTGCAAAAGACTGCAGTACCAAAAACGAGCTAATATAGACGGGGATGTAATCCGGAGAACAACAAGTTAATAAGTTAAATACACAACAGCATGTAAAGAAAAGAACACAATATAATTAAGTACAATTCACGGACCAGTGAGTAATATGGCTTAAACTTGGCACAGGAATTAATTTTGAACGGGTACTATAAGCTAGTAAATTCGGCCGGTAACAGTTTATTTATTCCTAGATGCGGTACACCTTCAGGGACAAGACGTCGGTTTATCAGGATCTGACTTAGCATGCCCCACGTTGGGCGCCAATTTGTCACCGTCAAAATTGGGGCTTGGCCCACTAGCTCAGGAGTGGTCGGGGTAAGGCGAAAGCCGAGGAAGGATGGGCAGACGGAATCGGCGTAGGTGTGAGGAAGTCCGCGTAGCAACAAATAAACCTCCGAGTGTGTATCTCACCGTTATATTGGATTCAATAACAAATACAGTATAGTACTTAACCCGTGAATTGTACCACTAATAACATAAATAAAGAACGTTTATCTGAGAAAGAAATAAAAAATATATCACAAGAATTTAACAGGCCAAATAGGTTTAAAGAACAAAGTAAAAAAAAAATTTAGCAATAGTCACGTAAGTGTCCCTTTGCGTTCCCGTAGGTCCTGGTGGTGTCGCTGTGGAGCTTTACGAATTGAATCGCGCGCCAAGCAAGGGACTTCCGGTCTCTTGCATGCCCCAGCAGCGGTCCTACAAAGGAAGGGTAGATGGCTCTGCGCATAAAGACAAACGGTTATTAGCATTGTTCGTGGCTGTATCGATTTTACGATTGATAGATCTTGGTGAATCTGGGTGAAAATTGAAGCACAAAGATAATATAGAGATATAGTATATTAGGGTAGGTATCCAGATTAAATTGGCTGAAGGAATACAAGCAAGCTCGGCCTTATGTCGAGCAATTTACGGTAACCCTACTTTTAGGCTTAAATAACGACTAATGATCACGGCTCGCGTGAAGAGAAACCTAGAAGCCGGGAACCCGCAGGCTTAACGAGGCACAAATAAATAACGGCAAGTAAATAAATAGTACTAACAATCATAAATACCTACGAGAGCTTAACAATAAATAAATAAATAATGGGGAATAAATAATCAGCAATAACAACAATAAATAACTAAATAATGGGGGAGGAATAAATAATAAATAGTACCAACAATAAATAAGTAAACTAGGGGAAATAATTAATCAACAGCACCGGCAATAATAAATAAATACGGGGATTGTACGATACGAAACCCCAAAATAAAGAAACTAAAACTCAGTG
The DNA here is from genome assembly GCA_944738965.1 of Nebria brevicollis. Lineage (NCBI taxonomy): Eukaryota > Metazoa > Arthropoda > Insecta > Coleoptera > Carabidae > Nebria > Nebria brevicollis. Next base: position 18,030 of record CALYJB010000010.1, read on the forward strand.
ACGAGATGTCCCCTGGAGGATTGGAAAGAACAGAACGATACAACCTTTATTTCCTCGGGGCAGCCCTGGTGGCGGGGCTAAGGAAACCACGTGCAGGCTTCTGGAACACGTATTCCAAGAAACTATCCTGAGAACCGGGGACGTTGGTCGTCGGTACGCCCGCGTTCGATCGATGGGTCGGTCGATGCCCTCCGTGGGTGAAGATATCGCCGGAAAAACAAATGAAAGTCAGAACCCTCGAACAAAACCGCGACCTGGAGATCACACTTTTTCCAAGAAAAAAGTCACTGCTCCAACCGGAGGCCAAAACATCACTCGCTTAAGTCGGTTTTTTGCGGCCCCACCACCCCGTCGCCCTTGGCTTCGGAATCCAGTGGGTGTCCACAGATGGCGGGACCGGCCTCATGGCCTGGCATTCGTACTCTTTCGTCACATGCCGTTTTCCTCCCCAAAAAAAAAAAAATAATAATTTTTTTTTTTGACAGTTAAAATTTACCAGGTGCTCAACGCGACACGTGGGGTTTGAGCATCGAAACATGCCAGACCCCCAGATTGCGCTGACCGTTAATGTCAACCATTTCGTACCGGGTGTCAGAGAGGCGTTTAGCTATCTTGCACTTAACAAATTTGGGGGCTAGTTTTGCGGCAAAATAATTTCCAGCGTCAGAAAGAACGGGCGTCCGTTTCCACACCGTGCCACCAACGGAGAACGTTACGTGCCTACGGCGAAGGTTATAAATTCGGCTATTTTTCGCGTAAGCCTTCGCAAGTTGACGTATAATATTATGTTGTAGGTCTTGCAACTGGGCGATTTTATCCGCATATTCCCTGCGATCACCGGTAAGGGGTGGCTCATTGTCCAGGCCATTCAAGGTACCTCGAATATTCAACTCGCGGCCGAAGTTAAGAAAAGCCGGAGTGAATCCGGTCACTTCGTGTACGGAGGTGGCGAGAGCGAAGCGGAATTCCGGTAGGTGTTTATCCCAGTCTCGCTGATTGTCGCCCAAGTAGGTGGAGATCATGGTCTTGAGAACTCGGTTAATCCTTTCGGTCGGGTTCGCAGAAGGGTGGTAATTCGCATTAAGTTGCAGCTGTACCTCGTAGGATTTGAGCAAGCCTCGGAATTCACGGCTCACGAACTGGCATCCGTTGTCGCTGTGGACGACGTCCGGAACGCCGAAGACAAAGAAGACTTCTGTCTCTAAAATCCTGGCGATGGTTGGGCTGTCGGCACGTTTGATGGGGAAAAACAACGAATACTTGGAGAACATGTCTCCAATTACCAGCAAGTAGCGGTTCTGCGAACGAGACATAGGGAGGGGCCCGACGAGGTCCATACACACGTACTGCCAAGGACGGATCACAGGTCGATGACCCAGAAGACCAGCAGGTAAGCGCTGTTCGACCTTGTGAGCCTGACATGACTCACAACTTCGTACGTAGTGACTGATGTCTTCCGACATCTGCGGCCAATAGTACCTGGTGGCGATGCGGCATTTGGTCTTGAATATGCTGAGGTGACCGGCTGTTGGCGCATCATGGTTGTCGTGCATAACCGCAGTGCGAAGACCGTTCGGCACGACTATTTTCCATGGGTCTTCCTCGAGCGCAGCGAAATTAACCGGTTTGCAGAACCTAAATAGTTTCCCATCTTCCACTTTCCACTGCTGGTATATTTCAGGGAATCAAGTAACCTGGGTGATCAGGTTACCATACCATGGATCGGGTTCGTCGCACCGAATGGTGATGGGGCTCGCCATTCGAGACAAGGCGTCAGGGCCGGCGTGTAACTTTCCCTTGCGATGCACAATCTCGAAATCGTACTGTTGAAGCTTTAACGCCCAACGCGCCAATCTTCCACGAGGTTCCTTCAATTTATTTAGCTACAGCAGAGAAGCGTGGTCAGTGATGACCTTGAAATGGGACGCTTCGATGTAGCATCGAAATTTTTCGACGGCCCAGAGAACAGCAAGGATCTCTAACTCGGTCGCACAGTAATTCTGCTCACACTTGTTCAGGGTCCGACTAGCATAAGCTATGACCTTTTCACCCTCGTCAATTTCTTGAGTGAGAACGGCGCCGACGGCAACGGAACTAGCGTCGGTCTGAAGACAAAATGGCCTCGAAAAATCCGTGCAAATCAAGATAGGAGCGGACGTTAGGCACTGTTTCAAGGTTTGGAATGAATTTTCGCAGTCATCGGTCCACTTCAACGGCGACTTTTTGCGCGTTAGCCGGGTTAACGGGGAAATTTTTGCAGAGAAATCGGGAATAAAGCGGCGGTACCAAGAAGCGAGTCCCACGAAGCGACGTATATCCTTCGGGCATTTGGGGTTGGGAAAGTTAAGAATGGCGGCCACCTTATCCGGGTCTACTCGTAGTCCCTCTCTATCCACGACATAGCCAATGTATTTGAGTTCGGAACGAGCGAAGAGACATTCTTCCGCGTTCAAGGATAGGTTTGCGGCGCGGAGGCGATCTAAAACCTTTTCCAATACCTGGAGGTGAGTAGTAAATCAGGAGTCACAATAATTATGTCATCCAGGTAGACAAACACATGTGGTTCGAGTTCCGGGCCCAGGATCGTGTCCACCAGGCGTTGGAAGGTGGCTGGCGCTCCGCAAAGACCAAAGCTCATGCGGTTGAACTGGAACAACCCCCGACCAGGAACGGTAAAAGCGGTCTTTTCCCGGCTGGATTCTCCGAGCGGGATTTGCCAAAAGGCGGACTTTAAGTCCAAGGAAGACAGATACGTTGCCCCTCCGAGACGGTCTAAGAGATTCGTAATATACGGCAACGGGTAAGCATCTTTTTTTGTTACGCTGTTTACTTCGCGGAAGTCAATACAGAACCGATATTCCCCAGAGGCTTTCTTCACCACCACGATAGGCGAGCTCCAAGGGCTATGGGAAGGTTCAACAATTCCTTGTTGTAGCATTTCGTCCAACTCGTGGTTAATGAACTTGGAGATGTTCGGGGAAACAGGGTAATATCGTTGCTTTACCGGGGGCGCGTTACCCGTATCGATGTGGTGCTGAATCGCGTGGGTGCACCCAATGGTAGCGATCGGTGGCGGGAGGTAGGCATCCATCAATGCCGTCAGCGCTCGGAGCTGGCTCGTGGTAAGGGAGGACTGGTCGTGGATGGCACTAATTTTGCGTACGTCGGATCGGCAGGCTAAATCGAAGGTGCGGCTGGCAAAGTTTGGGATGATTTCGAACGTACAGAGAAAATCCATGCCGAATATTAAATCCGAAGATAGGGAAGGGATCAGTAACGTTTGTATGGTGTGAATGCGTCCCTCAACCTCGTACGGAATCAGGACAAAGCCAACGATAGCAGAAGGGGAGCCATCGGCGGTAATAATCACGTCGGTACTCGAAGCCCATTGTAATGGGAGCGACAGTGGTTTAAGTCGGTTCCAAGCGGTTTGTCCGATCAGAGTGCTGGAAGAACCGGAATCGATAAGGCCCTGCAGCGGAAGGCCGCGGACAGATACGGTAAGGTAAGGACGAGAGTCGTCATCGATGGACGCCATCGGGTAATTGACCGGGATACGAGTAAATTCATTGATGGTTTTTAGCCAGTCGATCCACTCCGGATCAGTATGTTGGATCGGTCTCGGATGAGTAATCAGCCGGGTCCCGCGATGATCATTCACGGCCCGGTGGAAGCGTTTCCCGAACAGGAAGGGCATCTTCTCACGGTAACATCCGGTTTACCACATTTAAAACAGAATTGCTTCCGAGGAAGAGTACAGTGGTAGTAATGGTGTCCCGTTTTACTGCAATTCCAGCAGGTGGCGTTTATAGCGAAAGTAACGTGCTTTGCAGGCGAAGGTGATCGAGCGCGTGGCGATGCAGGGAAGGGGTAACGCGAAGCTCGAGGAGGGCGACAGTCTTGGTACGGTACGGCCGGGTCAGTTAGTTTCACCGCTTCTAACCGCTGACATACCTTGCGTAGGTCGTTGATCGTACTGAACTCATGTACAGCTACATGAGCAGCATAGAAGGAAGAGAGGTTGCATTTAATCGTGAACAGCTGTTTCTGTTCCGGAACCTTTTCCGGGAGTCGAGAAAACTGAATCAGCATGTCGTTGATGTAGTCGCTAGGGTGTTCCAATCGTGCTTGTTTACGTTCAAAGATTCGTTGCCAGAGGCTGTGTTCGTAATCTAAAGGTTGGTATTCCTGTTTTAGGTGTGCAGTAAGCATATCCCAAGTTGTCGCAAGCGATCGGTTTGCGCGGTACCACAATAGGGCCGAACCCTCGAAGAGTTCACTTGCACACTGGAACATGTCAGTTTTTGCGACATTGCGGGCTTCCCGCATTTCCTCCACACGTTCTAAAAACTCCACAACGGACGTGGTGCCATCAAACTTAAGTCCCCATTTGTATATAGGGACGAACGAGCGTTTAGGCTCCGAAGCGGCTACAGGTACGTTAGCCCGCGTAACTGGGACTACGTCCTTCGGTTGGACTTTTATAGCAAGGGCACTGTCTAAAGCGCGGATGTCTGCAATTAGCTCCGTTGTCTGCAGATGTAACGTTGCGTCGGTGAGATGATGGGCGCGGTTCAGTAGGTGGTACAACCTATTATCAAGCTGACAAAATACGGGGCTGGACTGGGTACCTGTAAACTCAGCCACCAAGATGTTTAGTTGGGCTAGTTTTTGACGGCAGGTAGCCAGTTCACCGGTGGAATTTAATATTAAATGTACTTCCGGTAGATCTATGGAGGCATTGAGGCGGAGAAGCGCTTGGCGGGTCGTCAAACGTTTGCTTTCAATGCCGCGTAGCAGTAGCTCATAAGAGAGCTCGTCAAAAGTCAATCCATCGAATATAGAAGTCGAAGACATTCTCTATTCTTTTGCAAAAGACTGCAGTACCAAAAACGAGCTAATATAGACGGGGATGTAATCCGGAGAACAACAAGTTAATAAGTTAAATACACAACAGCATGTAAAGAAAAGAACACAATATAATTAAGTACAATTCACGGACCAGTGTGTAATATGGCTTTAACTTGGCACAGGAATTAATTTTGAACGGGTACTATAAGCTAGTAAATTCGGCCGGTAACAGTTTATTTATTCCTAGATGCGGTACACCTTCAGGGACAAGACGTCGGTTTATCAGGATCTGACTTAGCATGCCCCACGTTGGGCGCCAATTTGTCACCGTCAAAATTGGGGCTTGGCCCACTAGCTCAGGAGTGGTCGGGGTAAGGCAAAAGCCGAGGAAGGATGGGCAGACGGAATCGGCGTAGGTGTGAGGAAGTCCGCGTAGCAACAAATAAACCTCCGAGTGTGTATCTCACCGTTATATTGGATTCAATAACAAATACAGTATAGTACTTAACCCGTGAATTGTACCACTAATAACATAAATAAAGAACGTTTATCTGAGAAAGAAATAAAAAATATATCACAAGAATTTAACAGGCCAAATAGGTTTAAAGAACAAAGTAAAAAAAAAAATTTAGTAATAGTCACGTAAGTGTCCCCTTGCGTTCCCGTAGGTCCTGGTGGTGTCGCTGTGGAGCTTTACGAATTGAATCGCGCGCCAAGCAAGGGACTTCCGGTCTCTTGCATGCCCCAGCAGCGGTCCTACAAAGGAAGGGTAGATGGCTCTGCGCATAAAGACAAACGGTTATTAGCGATGTTCGTGGCTGTATCGATTTTACGATTGATAGATCTTGGTGAATCTGGGTGAAAATTGAAGCACAAAGATAATATAGAGATATAGTATATTAGGGTAGGTATCCAGATTAATTTGGCTGAAGGAATACAAGCAAGCTCGGCCTTATGTCGAGCAATTTACGGTAACCCTACTTTTAGGCTTAAATAACGACTAATGATCACGGCTCGCGTGAAGAGAAACCTAGAAGCCGGGAACCCGCAGGCTTAACGAGGCACAAATAAATAACGGCAAGTAAATAAATAGTACTAACAATCATAAATACCTACGAGAGCTTAACAATAAATAAATAAATAATGGGGAATAAATAATCAGCAATAACAACAATAAATAACTAAATAATGGGGGAGGAATAAATAATAAATAGTACCAACAATAAATAAGTAAACTAGGGGAAATAATTAATCAACAGCACCGGCAATAATAAATAAATACGGGGATTGTACGATACGAAACCCCAAAATAAAGAAACTAAAACTCAGTGACGAGATGTCCCCTGGAGGATTGGAAAGAACAGAACGATACAACCTTTATTTCCTCGGGGCAGCCCTGGTGGCGGGGCTAAGGAAACCACGTGCAGGCTTCTGGAACACGTATTCCAAGAAACTATCCTGAGAACCGGGGACGTTGGTCGTCGGTACGCCCGCATTCGATCGATGGGTCGGTCGATGCCCTCCGTGGGTGAAGATATCGCCGGAAAAACAAATGAAAGTCAGAACCCTCGAACAAAACCGCGACCTGGAGATCACACTTTTTCCAAGAAAAAAGTCACTGCTCCAACCGGAGGCCAAAACATCACTCGCTTAAGTCGGTTTTTTGCGGCCCCACCACCCCGTCGCCCTTGTTTTCGGAATCCAGTGGGTGTCCACAGATGGCGGGACCGGCCTCATGGCCTGGCATTCGTACTCTTTCGTCACATGCCGTTTTCCTCCCCAAAAAAAAAAAAAATTATAATTTTTTTTTTTTGACAGTTAAAATTAACCAGGTGCTCAACGCGACACGTGGGGTTTGAGCATCGAAACATGCCAGACCCCCAGATTGCGCTGACCGTTAATGTCAACCATTTCGTACCTGGTGTCAGAGAGGCGTTTAGCTATCTTGCACTTAACAAATTTGGGGGCTAGTTTTGCGGCAAAATAATTTCCAGCGTCAGAAAGAACGGGCGTCCGTTTCCACACCGTGTCACCAACGGAGAACGTTACGTGCCTACGGCGAAGGTTATAAATTCGGCTATTTTTCGCGTAAGCCTTCGCAAGTTGACGTATAATATTATGTTGTAGGTCTTGCAACTGGGCGATTTTATCCGCATATTCCCTGCGATCACCGGTAAGGGGTGGCTCATTGTCCAGGCCATTCAAGGTACCTCGAATATTCAACTCGCGGCCGAAGTTAAGAAAAGCCGGAGTGAATCCGGTCACTTCGTGTACGGAGGTGGCGAGAGCGAAGCGGAATTCCGGTAGGTGTTTATCCCAGTCTCGCTGATTGTCGCCCAAGTAGGTGGAGATCATGGTCTTGAGAACTCGGTTAATCCTTTCGGTCGGGTTCGCAGAAGGGTGGTAATTCGCATTAAGTTGCAGCTGTACCTCGTAGGATTTGAGCAAGCCTCGGAATTCACGGCTCACGAACTGGCGTCCGTTGTCGCTGTGGACGACGTCCGGAACGCCGAAGACAAAAAAGACTTCTGTCTCTAAAATCCTGGCGATGGTTGGGCTGTCGGCACGTTTGATGGGGAAAAACAACGAATACTTGGAGAACATGTCTCCAATTACCAGCAAGTAGCGGTTCTGCGAACGAGACATAGGAAGGGGCCCGACGAGGTCCATACACACGTACTGCCAAGGACGGATCACAGGTCGATGACCCAGAAGACCAGCAGGTAAGCGCTGTTCGACCTTGTGAGCCTGACATGACTCACAACTTCGTACGTAGTGACTGATGTCTTCCGACATCTGCGGCCAATAGTACCTGGTGGCGATGCGGCATTTGGTCTTGAATATGCTGAGGTGACCGGCTGTTGGCGCATCATGGTTGTCGTGCATAACCGCAGTGCGAAGACCGTTCGGCACGACTATTTTCCATGGGTCTTCCTCGAGCGCAGCGAAATTAACCGGTTTGCAGAACCTAAATAGTTTCCCATCTTCCACTTTCCACTGCTGGTATATTTCAGGGAATCAAGTAACCTGGGTGATCAGGTTACCATACCATGGATCGGGTTCGTCGCACCGAATGGTGATGGGGCTCGCCATTCGAGACAAGGCGTCAGGGCCGGCTTGTAACTTTCCCTTGCGATGCACAATCTCGAAATCGTACTGTTGAAGCTTTAACGCCCAACGCGCCAATCTTCCACGAGGTTCCTTCAATTTATTTAGCTACAGCAGAGAAGCGTGGTCAGTGATGACCTTGAAATGGGACGCTTCGATGTAGCATCGAAATTTTTCGACGGCCCAGAGAACAGCAAGGATCTCTAACTCGGTCGCACAGTAATTCTGCTCACACTTGTTCAGGGTCCGACTAGCATAAGCTATGACCTTTTCACCCTCGTCAATTTCTTGAGTGAGAACGGCGCCGACGGCAACGGAACTAGCGTCGGTCTGAAGACAAAATGGCCTCGAAAAATCCGTGCAAATCAAGATAGGAGCGGACGTTAGGCACCGTTTCAAGGTTTGGAATGAATTTTCGCAGTCATCGGTCCACTTCAACGGCGACTTTTTGCGCGTTAGCCGGGTTAACGGGGAAATTTTTGCAGAGAAATCGGGAATAAAGCGGCGGTACCAAGAAGCGAGTCCCACGAAGCGACGTATATCCTTCGGGCATTTGGGGTTGGGAAAGTTAAGAATGGCGGCCACTTTATCCGGGTCTACTCGTAGTCCCTCTCTATCCACGACATAGCCAATGTATTTGAGTTCGGAACGAGCGAAGAGACATTCTTCCGCGTTCAAGGATAGGTTTGCGGCGCGGAGGCGATCTAAAACCTTTTCCAATACCTGGAGGTGAGTAGTAAATCAGGAGTCACAATAATTATGTCATCCAGGTAGACAAACACGTGTGGTTCGAGTTCCGGGCCCAGGATCGTGTCCACCAGGCGTTGGAAGGTGGCTGGCGCTCCGCAAAGACCAAAGCTCATGCGGTTGAACTGGAACAACCCCCGACCAGGAACGGTAAAAGCGGTCTTTTCCCGGCTGGATTCTCCGAGCGGGATTTGCCAAAAGGCGGACTTTAAGTCCAGGGAAGACAGATACGTTGCCCCTCCGAGACGGTCTAAGAGATTCGTAATATACGGCAACGGGTAAGCATCTTTTTTTGTTACGCTGTTTACTTCGCGGAAGTCAATACAGAACCGATATTCCCCAGAGGCTTTCTTCACCACCACGATAGGCGAGCTCCAAGGGCTATGGGAAGGTTCAACAATTCCTTGTTGTAGCATTTCGTCCAACTTGTGGTTAATGAACTTGGAGATGTTCGGGGAAACAGGGTAATATCGTTGCTTTACCGGGGGCGCGTTACTTGTATCGATGTGGTGCTGAATCGCGTGGGTGCACCCAATGGTAGCGATCGGTGGCGGGAGGTAGGCATCCATCAATGCCGTCAGCGCTCGGAGCTGGCTCGTGGTAAGGGAGGACTGGTCGTGGATGGCACTAATTTTGCGTACGTCGGATCGGCAGGCTAAATCGAAGGTGCGGCTGGCAAAGTTTGGGATGATTTCAAACTTACAGAGAAAATCCATGCCGAATATTAAATCCGAAGATAGGGAAGGGATCAGTAACGTTTGTATGGTGTGAATGCGTCCCTCAACCTCGTACGGAATCAGGACAAAGCCAACGATAGCAGAAGGGGAGCCATCGGCGGTAATAATCACGTCGGTACTCGAAGCCCATTGTAATGGGAGCGACAGTGGTTTAAGTCGGTTCCAAGCGGTTTGTCCGATCAGAGTGCTGGAAGAACCGGAATCGATAAGGCCCTGCAGCGGAATGCCGCGGACAGATACGGTAAGGTAAGGACGAGAGTCGTCATCGATGGACGCCATCGGGTAATTGACCGGGATACGAGTAAATTCATTGATGGTTTTTAGCCAGTCGATCCACTCCGGATCAGTATGTTGGATCGGTCTCGGATGAGTAATCAGCCGGGTCTCGCGATGATCATTCACGGCCCGGTGGAAGCGTTTCCCGAACAGGAAGGGCATCTTCTCACGGTAACATCCGGTTTACCACATTTAAAACAGAATTGCTTCCGAGGAAGAGTACAGTGGTAGTAATGGTGTCCCGTTTTACTGCAATTCCAGCAGGTGGCGTTTATAGCGAAAGTAACGTGCTTTGCAGGCGAAGGTGATCGAGCGCGTGGCGATGCAGGGAAGGGGTAACGCGAAGCTCGAGGAGGGCGACAGTCTTGGTACGGTACGGCCGGGTCAGTTAGTTTCACCGCTTCTAACCGCTGACATACCTTGCGTAGGTCGTTGATCGTACTGAACTCATGTACAGCTACATGGGCAGCATAGAAGGAAGAGAGGTTGCATTTAATCGTGAACAGCTGTTTCTGTTCCGGAACCTTTTCCGGGAGTCGAGAAAACTGAATCAGCATGTCGTTGATGTAGTCGCTAGGGCGTTCCAATCGTGCTTGTTTACGTTCAAAGATTCGTTGCCAGAGGCTGTGTTCGTAATCTAAAGGTTGGTATTCCTGTTTTAGGTGTGCAGTAAGCATATCCCAAGTTGTCGCAAGCGATCGGTTTGCGCGGTACCACAATAGGGCCGAACCCTCGAAGAGTTCACTTGCACACTGGAACATGTCAGTTTTTGCGACATTGCGGGCTTCCCGCATTTCCTCCACACGTTCTAAAAACTCCACAACGGACGTGGTGCCATCAAACTTAAGTCCCCATTTGTATATAGGGACGAACGAGCGTTTAGGCTCCGAAGCGGCTACAGGTACGTTAGCCAGCGTAACTGGGACTACGTCCTTCGGTTGGACTTTTATAGCAAGGGCACTGTCTAAAGCGCGGATGTCTGCAATTAGCTCCGTTGTCTGCAGATGTAACGTTGCGTCGGTGAGATGATGGGCGCGGTTCAGTAGGTGGTACAACCTATTGTCAAGCTGACAAAATACGGGGCTGGACTGGGTACCTGTAAACTCAGCCACCAAGATGTTTAGTTGGGCTAGTTTTTGACGGCAGGTAGCCAGTTCACCGGTGGAATTTAATATTAAATGTACTTCCGGTAGATCTATGGAGGCATTGAGGCGGAGAAGCGCTTGGCGGGTCGTCAAACGTTTGCTTTCAATGCCGCGTAGCAGTAGCTCATAAAACAGCTCGTCAAAAGTCAATCCATCGAATATAGAAGTCGAAGACATTCTCTATTCTTTTGCAAAAGACTGCAGTACCAAAAACGAGCTAATATAGACGGGGATGTAATCCGGAGAACAACAAGTTAATAAGTTAAATACACAATAGCATGTAAAGAAAAGAACACAATATAATTAAGTACAATTCACGGACCAGTGGGTAATATGGCTTAAACTTGGCACAGGAATTAATTTTGAACGGGTACTATAAGCTAGTAAATTCGGCCGGTAACAGTTTATTTATTCCTAGATGCGGTACACCTTCAGGGACAAGACGTCGGTTTATCAGGATCTGACTTAGCATGCCCCACGTTGGGCGCCAATTTGTCACCGTCAAAATTGGGGCTTGGCCCACTAGCTCAGGAGTGGTCGGGGTAAGGCGAAAGCCGAGGAAGGATGGGCAGACGGAATCGGCGTAGGTGTGAGGAAGTCCGCGTAGCAACAAATAAACCTCCGAGTGTGTATCTCACCGTTATATTGGATTCAATAACAAATACAGTATAGTACTTAACCCGTGAATTGTACCACTAATAACATAAATAAAGAACGTTTATCTGAGAAAGAAATAAAAAATATATCACAAGAATTTAACAGGCCAAATAGGTTTAAAGAACAAAGTAAAAAAAAAATTTAGCAATAGTCACGTAAGTGTCCCTTTGCGTTCCCGTAGGTCCTGGTGGTGTCGCTGTGGAGCTTTACGAATTGAATCGCGCGCCAAGCAAGGGACTTCCGGTCTCTTGCATGCCCCAGCAGCGGTCCTACAAAGGAAGGGTAAATGGCTCTGCGCATAAAGACAAACGGTTATTAGCATTGTTCGTGGCTGTATCGATTTTACGATTGATAGATCTTGGTGAATCTGGGTGAAAATTGAAGCACAAAGATAATATAGAGATATAGTATATTAGGGTAGGTATCCAGATTAAATTGGCTGAAGGAATACAAGCAAGCTCGGCCTTATGTCGAGCAATTTACGGTAACCCTACTTTTAGGCTTAAATAACGACTAATGATCACGGCTCGCGTGAAGAGAAACCTAGAAGCCGGGAACCCGCAGGCTTAACGAGGCACAAATAAATAACGGCAAGTAAATAAATAGTACTAACAATCATAAATACCTACGAGAGCTTAACAATAAATAAATAAATAATGGGGAATAAATAATCAGCAATAACAACAATAAATAACTAAATAATGGGGGAGGAATAAATAATAAATAGTACCAACAATAAATAAGTAAACTAGGGGAAATAATTAATCAACAGCACCGGCAATAATAAATAAATACAGGGATTGTACGATACGAAACCCCAAAATAAAGAAACTAAAACTCAGTGACGAGATGTCCCCTGGAGGATTGGAAAGAACAGAACGATACAACCTTTATTTCCTCGGGGCAGCCCTGGTGGCGGGGCTAAGGAAACCACGTGCAGGCTTCTGGAACACGTATTCCAAGAAACTATCCTGAGAACCGGGGACGTTGGTCGTCGGTACGCCCGCGTTCGATCGATGGGTCGGTCGATGCCCTCCGTGGGTGAAGATATCGCCGGAAAAACAAATGAAAGTCAGAACCCTCGAACAAAACCGCGACCTGGAGATCACACTTTTTCCAAGAAAAAAGTCACTGCTCCAACCGGAGGCCAAAACATCACTCGCTTAAGTCGGTTTTTTGCGGCCCCACCACCCCGTCGCCCTTGGCTTCGGAATCCAGTGGGTGTCCACAGATGGCGGGACCGGCCTCATGGCCTGGCATTCGTACTCTTTCGTCACAACTTCTGATATTGCACAGATAATTAGTAAATGACATTGGTTTATGGAAAATTTCATATAATATGTTCGGGGGAGGTCCCATGTTATTGTTATTTATGTTATTCGGCAAATGTCTATAAAATAACTGATGCTGAATCAAAAAAACTAAAGTGTACGAATATTTTTCGCGCGCTAATTTGACGGGTGTCATCGGTTTTTATTTTTTATTGGCACTATAATTTAATTTCTATTGATTAGTTTATGTATAAATATTGAATGTGTTTATCCATGATACTCTACATATATTTATATTTTACTTGCCCTCTTTTGTTTTCCTGTAAAAGTAGATTCTTTGTAAAAATTTTAACTGTACGAATACTTTTTGCGCTCACTTACACATATATTTATTTTTAACTAATATCTATTTTACTTTGTATACAATGTAATCATGAAAAGTCATGGGTCATATGGTGCTCTTGGAGTAACTAATTGTTATTATAATGTTAAGATTTAGTTCAAATATCTGTTACCTAGAACTATAATGAATAGTAGTTTGGCCGAATTATCGAATATTTAATATATTATTTAAAAAATAGCCGAAAATTTTGCCGACTTTGTAGAACATTTACTTTATTCATTATAACAACCTAATCATTTTCGAGTGAAGGGCTAAATAAAAACCGAATATTATTAATATTTATTAATAAAAATATATTTCTTATATTATTAGTATATAAATATGTGTATGTTGATTAGTAAAAATATTTGTATGGTTTAAATAATGGTCTTTTATTTCTTTGATAGCTTTGCTTTTCGTGAAAACACAAGAAGTAAAAGTATTCCCATCCTTGTCTACCTAAAAAAACAAGCCCTCTGTGGAGGTATATAACATTAAGATCGGTCTTCTCCTACTCTCTGACTTTCTTTCAACGGTGGTTCACAGGCGGCCATTTTGTTGGGGGGAGGGCTTTGTATTAGTTCGATTTATATACGCCGCCAGAATGGCCGCCGTGAGCGTGACCGACGCTTTTCAGGTACTAACCGTACTAATGTTTCCTACAATATGGACTGAGTGACTGTTTCGGCAAATATTGGAATTAAAATTTTTTTGTATTTAAATAACATATTTTTTTATTTATTTATTTATTTTTGCTTTCTTTGACTGTGCGTATATACAAAACTTCATGATAGCACCAACTCTTGGTAAAAAATGGAACTACATCGACGAGCCAAGCGTACTCCCATCCAAATTGCTTATCTATATATATTAAATCTGTGGTTGGGTTATCTGGATCTTAATCTTTTCAGGCAACCCATTTACCCTGTTTGCAGATTTAGTTACCGGCACATTGGATGGTTCTTTGAAAGTTCAAATCAACTATGCCTGTTAGGCTAGTGCTGACTCCACTATTACGATGAATTTTCATCGACCTGAATTGTTGGTAGCTCCTCTATAACTTTTACAAGTATTGGTAAATCACGTTTGCCAATGTCACGCTTTTGGTGCTAGCATAAAAAATGTACACGTTTTCAATATGTTTTTATTTATATTTATTTGTAACACCAATACAAGAATATTATACAAATTTCACACTATTTAAAAAATTGCAATTTATTATTTCCAAGCCAATCCTGCGGTCCAACGTCCGCGTGCGTCACTCAGTGACTCTTTGGTACCCGTTTTCGAAAATATTTATGGTACTTGTAGTTATGTATCCTAAGAATATTTTAAAATTACTTGACCAAATTCCTGCGACATAGATTTGAGATAACAGCGCTTATTAGTTCGAAACGTCATACTTTAATTGGTATTCCAAATAAGTACAGTTTTTGAAAATATTTACTGAACTTGAAGTTATGTAGCCTAAACATATTCTAAAAATTAAGCGAGCCAATTTTGAGCTGGTATAGCTTATATGTTCCACACATTTCGCGATTGAGTAATTTTGTTGAAAATATCACTCCACTGTAGTTATACATTTTAAGAATAATCTAAATAATGTTTAGATAAATCTTACGACTCAAATTTGAGCAATACACTTTCAAATATTGAGTTGCCTACAGATGTCTTGAACTTACAAATAAACACAGTTATGTGATATGAAAATTGCAATATATCAATTAAAATAAGTATATTTATAAGAAGTATTATGTAAACTAAGTTGCGGGCCTTTAAATAGTATTTATAGACATTAATATTAACCTGGGTATAATTTGTTTACAGTTCGCTACCGATTTCGTCGCTTATATTTTCATCGTTAGCTTCCAAGACGGGTAGGAGAGCACAGTAACGCGTGAATAGTTTTATTTTGTTATCTTAACCATAAATGCGAAAAGTGTTCTATTTAACTACTTCAATAAAAAATCTTCTGTGGCATCATTTATATTTCTAGTACAATAAATGAATTGTTTTGTCCCTACTTTTATTTCACATCATAATAATAAACAGTAAAACAATTAAATCAACTAAGAAAAATTCATATAATTCTTATGAATAAATGTAAATTAATATATGTATGTATAAGTAACACTTAAAATAAAAATAAAAGTCACATCTTCTGATAAATCTTTTTTAAAATTCGAACGGTGCAGAATAAAAATGTACTATAATACACTAACAGTGCCTTGCACTTAAAGTCAATGGATCGAGGTCTACATATAATTCATAGTAGCATATATGTGCAAGTCGCCTATATATGATGCCTGCTTCAGCCAGCCGTCGCCGAAAAGTGCATACGAGACAATCAAATCTACATTTTCATCTGTAGAACCTGAAGAACTAGTACAACTTTGCTTGAAATTTTTAAAAAGTTTCAACTTTTCATTGACTGCATTCTTACGTAGAGAAAATTTCTTTAATATATTCCAAAGCGAACGTCGATGTGATCGCGTATGAAGTTTGAAATTTGTAGCTGCGCACAGAAAATTTCATTATTTAGATTACTTTATGATGTCGGTTGGTTGGGTTAATTATCTTTTATTGAATATATAAAAATATTGCATTTAAATAATATTATTATTTAATAATTTTACCATTGGATGAAGTTGAAGTAAAAGTGGAAGTATTGGATGAATTCATATTTGCAGATAAGATTTTCGTTATTATAAGATATTGGAAGGCCGAAACTGAAAATGAATATTTATATAGAATATATGTGATGAGCTATTTCAAAAACTGGAGTGATATTACTATGGAAACATGTTTACTTTGTTGAAATAATCTATTCACGAGCCAGCATATATTAAATATTATTAAATGATGACTTCCTAATTCACCAATCATTTTAAACACCCTGCAATTCTCGCATTTGGATAGCAAATAACAAACGCCTGTCTCTTGGCCTGTCATAATCATTTTTGGCTCTAAAGTTGCCGTCAAAACTTATACTGTTCGAATACAGCCAAATATGAATTTGTGCGTCTATTTGTCATCAGGCAATATGTAATGGGAATCGCCTAAATAATTATATATTAAAAATAAACAATATTTATTTTATTACAGTGCCATTATTAAAAATATTGTTGGGGTTGTCTGGAACGTATCTAAAAAAATTTTAAAATTTCATTTTATGCATATTTTTTAAATAACATTTTCTCTTGCTAATGATTCGACTTTAGAGCCCTAAAATACGTAAATTTACCAATTTTTTTTTTTGATATTGTCATTGGCTGATTTTTGCCTCGCGGGGCATATAGCGCTCAAAGCAGATGGCCAAGCGTAAGTCATCGCGCTTTCTGGATCGCTAAGCAAAATATGAAAGAATTGATAAGTTCAATAAAAATTCATCTGACATAATACCGAACAGATTCTTCATCATATATTATGCGTATATTCAAATTCTCAGCAATAGCTCTTTGTAACAAACTTGTTTTAAAATTCGACAAATTATTTACTTCAACGATGTGGTTGTGGGCCCATATTACGGTTATTGTGCCATTCCCATCTGTTTTTGCTGTTCCTTTACAGAACCGTGTTGTCTTGTATACACAATAAAAATATTTTAAATAAAAGATCATTTTACTGGCAACATAATTAATAGCCATATTTCAACAAAATTGTTACCAAAAAGTGATATCGAATTTTGTCATTTATCAGGCACAGAAATTTATTATTCAGGTTTTTGATTATTTCAAATAAAGAAATAACTTTTATTAGTACAGCTTGTTTTCTTAATACATTTCAGAAAGTACAACTTTCATCTATCTCGTTCTAAAAAAACATCTACCACCATTTTAATCAAGGAACAGCAGGAAAGGTCACTTAGGGATATTTGTAAGACAGGGGGTGTCAGCAATGCAACTGACAAAATTGGAGCCGCCAGTTTGGGCTCATGAAATATTGTGTACGGGTTAGGTTTGGATGTTTAAGAAGACGTACTAGAAAGAGACAGATATAGTAGACAGAGATAAGTATATGCATTAGAAAGAGATAGATGAGATAGATAGGTTAATAAATTTTTTTTTTTATTGGTGACATTTTATTTACAATCTGTTACAATATAACAATAAGTAAATGTTCCAATATATATAAAACAGAGCATTGCGAAGGCGGTGTCCAATGACACTACCTTCTTGTATAAGTATTTACCTACATGGGTATATGGTATGTATGTACATTCATCATGTAAATCTGTATGTAATGCGGTGTGGCGTGTTAATCTTCTTGTTTCCAGGCTGTTGTCCAGTAAGTTCATTGCGGTGTGGTTGGGATGTTTCTCTAGGCGTTGCATGTACTTTTTACTGAAATTTTTTATTTCTTGTTTCACATTTTCCATTTTCAGATAATTATATATGGTGTTATTTCTAACGTACCATGGTGCGTTTAGTATAGTTCTTAGTGTCTTTGCTTCGAATCTTTGTATAATCTCTATATTAGAGTTACTTGCGGTACCCCAAAGTTGGATACCGTATGTCCATATAGGTTTTAACAAGGTCTTGTATAATAAGAGTTTATTTTCAGTGGATAATTTAGATTTTTTACCTAACATCCAGTACATTTGTTTAGCTTTTATATTAAGTTGTTTTCTTTTAGTTTTTTTATGTTTGGTCCATGTCAGTCTTCTATCCATATGTAGTCCCAGGTATCTAACTTCGTTTACTTGTGGTAATGGTTGATTGTATAATTGTACTGTCGGGCATGTATTTCTTCTATTTGTGGAGGTAATGTGCGCTGATTTTGTTGCGTTTGCTTTTATTTTCCATGTATTCAGCCATTTTTCTATTACGTGGAGATACTCTTGTAGTATTTGGGAGGCCCTTTGTGGGTCTTCATGGGATACTAATAGTGCTGTATCGTCGGCGAATGTAGCGGTTGTGGCAAGAGCTGATATGGGTAAATCTGCGGTATATAGGAGATACAGTACCGGGCCAAGGACGCTTCCTTGCGGTACCCCGGACTGGATGGGAGTTAGGTCGGAGTGTTCGTTTTGGATCTTCACTATAAAATATCTTTCGCTTAGATATGATTTTAATAAATGGTAGTACGTACTTAGCAGTTGTTTTTTTATTTTGTAGAGAAGTTCTTCATGCCAAACCTTATCAAAGGCTTGGGCTACATCTAAGAAGGCGGCTGAACAGTACCTTTTCTCTTCTTGGTCGCTTCTAATTTTGTTAACAATTTGATGAATTTGTTCGATAGTAGAGTGTCGTTCTCTGAATCCATATTGATGATCGGGTATGAGATTTTCTTTTAATAGTTTTGGTCTTAATCTTTGAAGCAGGATTTTTTCAAACGCTTTTGACAGAATAGGTAGGAGACTGATTGGTCGATATGAAGTCAGTTCCTCAGCAGGCTTTCCTGGTTTCTGTATTGGGATTATTTGGGCTATTTTCCATTGTGTGGGGTAATAATTTAATCTTATTATAGCGTTGTAGATAAAGGTAATAAGCTTTACAGCTTTTTCTGGTAGTTCTTTTAATATTCTTCCAGTGATGAGATCGTAACCGGGAGCTTTCTTTGGGTGCATTGTTTTGATTAGATGTCCTATTTCATATTTATTTGTCTTTTCTATTGGTAATGACATTTGATTCGCTACTTCTAAAAATTGTTTAATTTCCTCTTCTTCTGGTGTGTTATTATTTATTGGTAAAGGACTGAATACTTGGGATAAGTGTTCAGCTATACTTTCGCATTTTTCTTGGTCACTTCTTGCCCAACTATTGTCTAGTTTCCTAATTGGTGGTATTCTTTGTGTTGGCCTTTTAAGGTATTTAGTTGCCTTCCACAGGGAATAATCTGTAGCTTGCGTATGGGTTAGGTTGCTTAGGTATTCTTGGGTGGTATTGTTTCTCCATTCATAAAGCATCTTTTTAATTTCTCTTTCCATTCGGTTGAGGGTGTTTTTGTCGTGTGGGTTACGATTTTGTTGCCATAGTCTACGTATGCGGCGATTTTCCCTAATTGCCTGTTTGATGATGTTTGGGATCGATATTTCATTTTCTTTCTCGGGCACAACAGGAGTTGCTTCCCAAGCTGCTTGTTGAATGGATTGAGTGAGGTGCTGAATTCCGTCGTCTATGTCTTTGTTTTGTTTCAGGCGTATATTTAGGTTTATTTTCTCTTCTAATTGATCTCTGAAGTAGTCCCAGTCAGTGTGCTTATTGTGCAAGGTTGGTGGTTTCGTTTTTCTAATTATGTTTGATCCCATCGTTAATATTATTGGTGTATGATCTGATGATAAGTGTAGGTTTTCTGTTAAATGTAGTTTATTTTGCGGTATATTTTTCGTTATATAGAAGTCTATGAGGTCTGGTATTTTATTGGTGTCTGTAGGCCAGTAAGTTGGTTTGCCGGTCGAGTGATATGCCAGGTTGTTACTTTGTATTGCTTTTAATAATTCTCTTCCGCGTGTGGTAATTAACCGGGAGCCCCATATCGTATGTTTTGCATTATAATCTCCGCCTATAATGTACTTATTACCGAGAGTATTTAGGAACTGTTCAAAGTCTTCCTTTTCGATATTATGTTTTGGGGGACAATATATTGTCGACAGAGTAATAGGTCCCGTCGATTCTTCTATTAATATAGTAGTTGCTTGGAGATGATCCATCATGTATTCTGGTAGTATGTGGTGTTTTAAAGAATTTTTTATGATTATTGCCGTACCTCCATGGGCTGTGCCATCAGGGTGTTGTGTATCATATATAGTATATCGTGGTATTTTTATGTAGGTTTGGTTTGTGAAATGGGTTTCAGAGATGAGCATAATGTCGATATTGTGTTTTATTAAGAATAATTTTAACTCTTGGCTTCGTTGAGCCAAGCCATTGGCATTCCATAATGCTTTGGTTAGATTTTGTTGCATTATGAGAGTTTTGAAACTAGCGCTGTGAGCAAGTTTAAGATGGTATCCATCCTTCCCATTAGTTGAATCATCATCTGTTCTAGTTTATTTTGTGATGATTTGTTGCTTGATTTTATCTGTGGATGCGGTAAATTATTTGGGTCGATTGTATTGGCTTTTTGTGCGTATGTAGTGTTTGGATTGATTTGCTGTATATTATTAATTTTAGTTTCTTCTGCCGTTGTTCTTTGTCTCAGTAGTGGATATTTTCTCTTATATATTTCTTTGTAGATCGTGCATCCTTTATAATTTGCCGGATGATTTCCATTACATAACACACACTTAACCGGGGTGTTTTCGTTTTTAGAGCAGTTTTTAGTTGCGTGGTTTTCACTACATTTTACACAGCGTTCTTTCCTTGCGCAATAGGTTTTAGTGTGGCCATATCTTTGGCACCTGGCACATTGAGGGATTTCTTTTCTGGGCCTGGGTGGTTCAATAGTTACTTTTGTATATTGTATATATTGTATATCATATATTGTTTTATTGTTGATATTTTGTTCAAGTTCTACTATGAAGATAGGTAGAGGATATTGCTCTGTTCTGTGCTTTAAGTTAAATATATTAATTACTTTGTGTCCTTTATCTTCTACTTCCAATTTTAGATCATTTATGTTTGTTGAATGATGTAGATTTTTAACGTATACTCGATATGATCGGTTTTGTTTTATTTGATAGGTATGATAAAATATACTATCTTTTGTAAAACGACTTATTATTTTCCTGTAACTTTCGATGTTAGTTGATTGGATTTTGACTTGTTTATTGGCTATTGTTTTTAAGAAGTAGTTTGTTTTTGCTTCTTCATCTAGTAATATTATTAGTGGGTTAATGTCTTGTACATCTGCGACAAATATTGGTGGTGGTTTTGTAGTTTTCGGTGTGGGTGTTTCTTGATGTTCACTTTCGGATATATCGGATATATCACTTAAGGATTGAAATTTATTTTGTGTCAGTACTGGGAAGGTACCGGAGTTTGGTTGTGAAATGATTTTAGGTTTTACCATTCGTATATTGTTTGTTTCAGTATCATTTTTTCTTTTTATTCTATTTCTGTTAGTAACTTGCCATTGGCCCTTTTGTATTTCTTGAGTTGCACTCATATTATTTGTTGTTAAAAACACGTTGGCCAGTGGCCTCCGTGTTTTGTAATTGTATTTGTGGCCAGGTATTTATTTTAGTTGTATTTAGCTTTAATAGTATGATAATATAATATATAATTATAACTAGTTAGTTATAATTTGAAGTGATCTAATAGTTTAGGAGCTCTGTAACTGTACGTCCGTTCACTACGAGTGCCAGAACGTGAATGTGGTTAATAATGAAAAGACAATTTTATCCATAGCATTCCGATACATTTCAAGGTATAAATAATTTTACTGATTCGACCGGTAATTTATAGCCCGTCGGCAAATTTATTTCTACCCTGAAATATATTGGAACGCTGTGGAAAAAAATCGTCTTGCTCATTTTTACCCTATAAATCTACTGTAATCTAATTACCAATGTTAATCATAGAATAAAACAACAATATTTGGAAATAAAATCAATATATTTCCTCAACTTCTTTATAATAAATATGTTCAAGCCTAGACTGAGCTGTTAATTAAACTAAGCTATTTACAAACTTAATATTGGTCTGGACCGCATGCGGCCCGCTTCGAGTTTTCGTGCAGCCCGCGAAGCAATTTATAAAATACACTAGGCATCAGTGTCAAAGTAATTAATGCCAATTACGAATTTTTATCTCAATTCGTTCAGGAGATACGATTTTTTTTGTATTTTTCTAAATATACCTAGCTTACCGTCGCAATATTGCATCTTCTCAGCTTTCCATACAATTGTAAGTAAGGCTATTTTCAGAATCTATATTAAATATAGGTACATGTTTCTTAACCAAATGCAAAGATTGTAAAGCATATACGAATGAAAACATTGATCTCGTAAGACTTATTGCTTTTTGTATCGTTTTTTCATTAAACTGTTGTGTGTATGTACTGTTGTTGCATAATAATAAAAAAATATAAATCATATTATCATATTATGACGCCTTTAGCAAACGTCAATCGCTTCTTTCAGTTTTCTTAGTAATCTCAATATTTTCTTCGAGCAGATCGACCATGATATCTAGTTTCTCGTAGAACATTTCGGACAGTACACGGACACAAATAGATTGTGTATAACTATTGAATGTGTGGAACCATAAAACTATACATATTTTTAGTATTTACTTACCTTCAATTGTTTTTCTAAAAAAGTAGCTTTCTTTCGAAAACTTTGACTGTTCGAATACTTATCACACTAATTGTATGTAACGATCGAACCGACAATTATGCAGTAATCAATTAAAATTTTTAACTGCCGTACATAAGTCAAAATACCTTATAGTCACAGACTACTAAACTAAACGAATATGAAATAAACACTTGGTCCAATGTTTATTACTTTCTTATACGCATCGATTCCGACTATTTTGGGAATGAAATCCATCTGTGCAGGTGTTTGTGTGTGTGTGTGTGTGTGTGTGTGTGTGTGTGAGCGCTTTACAGCCTATACGGTTGAAGCTAAAATTATGAAACTTTAAACTTAAGTTTTGAGAGAAATATTCAAACCGGAAGTGCATGTTTACTCTTGTCATTTTTTGCGGTTTCTGCAATTACTCAGACTGGGTTGGACTGTTGCATTTTTCCAACTATATATGGAAAAGTGCTCTGACTTTCGAAAAACTTGCAAGCCGTTCTTCTTTATCAAAGTGAACCGGAACATAACAGGATCGTTTATGGAAGGGCATACTACGAACAAGTTAGTATAGACTTAATTTCAAATCTTTACTATTTATTTAATATTTACATGCCAGAAAAGAGATTTATAAAAAGCAACAATCTCACAATGCCAATTCAAAACGATTAAAAACAAACACGTTAAATATATTTATTAATAAAAATCGAATGACAGTTTATTTATCTATTGTGTAATGCCAAATGGATTCCAATACTATACCAAGAAGTTAGAAAGCGTGCACAATGCTGGCATACAAACAGTCACCGGTGCGTTCAGGACTTTTCCAATTCCAAGCCTTCACTGTGAAGCCGGTGCACCGCCACTGCACATAAGGTACATGAAACTTGGTTTGTGGTACGTCTGCAAAGTTCTTTCGCTCACGCAACATATAATCCTTTCCATAATCTTCAATGATACAGTGTTGAATCATCTAGGTATATACTAATAGTGCAACATCTCTATATCCGCATGCACTAAAACTTCCAAGGTTATTAAATACCATCATTGACAACCAAAGGATTTTTTTATCGAGAATCTTTACCAACATCCCTACATGGGCATCTCTTTCTTTAACGACAAACCTAGAGCTGACCAACTTGCGAAAAGAATCTACACCTTACGCCATATACTTGATTATATTTTTCATTCAACTTCAACAGTACACAGACTTTCAACACACATATACTGATGGCTCCAGGACAGACTTTTGAGAAATCTCGTTTTTGGCATATAAGTATAAAATCACAAATAAATAGTATAACTTTGAAATGAAGTCTTTAATAATTTGTTAGTAGTATGCCCTTCCAAAAACGATTCTGTTGTGTTCCTGTTCGCTTTAATAGAGAAGAACGGCTTGCAAGTTTTCTGAAAGTCAGAGCACTTGTCCATATATAGTTGGAAAAATTCAACAGTGTATGTTCTCTACAGCCTAAACGGTTGCAGCTAAAATTATGAAACTTTAATCTAAAGATTTGCATATAGTTTGGGTGTGCACCTCCAAATTTTGAAAAAATATTCAAACCGGAAGAGGCTGTTTACTCTAGTCTTATTTTGCAGTTTCTGCAATTACACAAAAATGGTTACAGTTACAGAAAAATTTTAAAAATAAAAATTAAAGGTATCATATATAGCACAACTTTTGTTTGAATTTTTTTTCCAAAAAGAGTACTGCCTGTCAATTGTTTTACAAAATACAATTTAATAATTTGAAGTTTGACATTTAATACTTATTCTAAGAATTATATTTAGTGCAAAGGCAATCTAAAGGTTAGACCAAATATTAGAAATTAGAAAACTAATGAAACTACGATATGGCTTAACCCAAATGCGTACAAGAAAATTCGGTGTATTACACTGCAGATGTCTTATTTAGGAGGTATTTTCACTTTTTTAGCGAAAAAATAACAAATTTTTACTTTCTTATACGCAGTATGAGTAAGTATTGTAAGCATGAAAAATTTCGAACTCGAGACTTGAACGGAAATATACGTTTAGACCTTTCCTGAATCGATTCCGACTACTTTTGGAATGACGTCCGTCTGTGTGTGTGTGTGTGTGTGTGCTGTTCCGTCTGGGTGTTTGGTGTCGTTTACCTCGTAATTCTTAGGTTACCACGGTTTGTGATTTGTGTTTCAGCTATTAGTATAATGTCTAATTTGTTTAGATTTATAAATGTAATTAGCTCCTGACTATGATTAGCCAGACCATTGGTATTCCAGGTGGCAATTCTGAGTGTTTGCTCCATTATCGTATTTTGGTTATGACGGTTGATAGTAATTTCATTAGTGTTGACATCTGCTCAGATTGGTGTTTCATAAATGTTCTCATTTCATTTATCATTTCTCTCATCATTATCAACAGTTCATCTGGCCCAGGATTTGTTGTCTGTGAACTCTGCTCATTATTTCCGAAGGCGTCCGCGTATATGGTTCCAGGTTGTGGTGTTTCCGTTTCTTTTGGTGTTTCGGTATTGATTCGCCTTTCTCTAAGTAGAGTTTACTCTAGTCATATTTTGCAGTTTCTGCAATTACACAAAAATGGTTACAGTTACAGAAAAATTTTAAAAACAAAAATTAAAGGTATCATATATAGCACAACTTTTGTTTGAATTTTTTTTCCAAAAAGAGTACTGCCTGTCAATTGTTTTACAAAATACAATTTAATAATTTGAAGTTTGACATTTAATACTTATTCTAAGAATTATATTTAGTGCAAAGGCAATCTAAAGGTTAGAACAAATATTAGAAATTAGAAAACTAATGAAACTACGATATGGCTTAACCTAAATGCGTATAAGAAAGTTCGGTGGATTACACTGCAGATATCTTATTTAGGAGGTATTTTCACTTTTTTTAGCCAAAAAAATAACAAATTTTTACTTTCTTATACGCAGTATGAGTAAGTATTGAGAGCATGAAAAATTTCGAACTCGAGATTTTAACGGAAATATACGTTTAGACCTTCCCTGAATCGATTCCGACCAATTTTTGGAATGACGTCCGTCTGTGTGTGTGTGCTGTTTCGTCTGGGGTGCGTTCGAAAATTAACTCTAGTTAACTCTGGTTAACTCGCACTGCGTTCGAAAATGATAGAGTCAAGGTGTGGAAGCGTTCGAAAATGTTCGGTTTCTAACTCCGAGTTTACTATTACAACCCATCTCGACGAGGTAGGTTCGCCTAACTCGTCATGCGCATTGAGGTACAATATTTGTTGTTTATCAATTTGTTAGCAAAATGTTATTATAAAAGATATTTTTTACATTTTTTATTTATTACGGGCGTTACAATTAAATTGATAGAGTACTAGAGTATTAGTTTATATGGACGAAAGAAATGAAATTGTTTATTTTGATAGTTCAAGTAGGTTTATTTTATTATAACCCTAGTTTTGTTGGATGATACAATTCTTTTTTATTTTTTTAAAGGAGAATTTACGGTATTAAATAACGATAATGCGGCAAGTATAAATAATGCAGAATCTAATACAGGTAATTATAATTATAAATTCATATTTAAAGTATTTATTTAGCTATTTCATAATATTATAATTTTCTACCATATCATTCAAAACTAGATTCTTAATTCTGGGACAGAATTGTTACACTACTTGATATCTACAAAAGTCATGAGGCGGATTTCAGAAGCACCACAATTAAAAGAGATAAAGTATGGAAAATGATTGCTACGGAAATGAAAGAAAAGTGAATAAATAAAACAAGTAAACAATGCGAGGACCGATGGAAAAATTAAAGGAAAAAATACATTCATAAAAGGATAATAAAAAAAGTAGTGGTGCAGCAATTGTACGTTTTGATTTCGAAGAAGACATGGATGAGATTTACGGCAAAAAACCTAATGTGATTCCTTTAAGTATTGCATCTTCCTCGTCATCCACAGACGCAAATAAGACAATTGAACCGAAACCAAAAAGAATGAAAATGGATCCTGGATATGAAAAAATGAAAGAGTTATCTAAAGAAAATGAACTGAACAAAGAAAGACGCCACCAGGAAAATATTAATATGCAAAAAGAAGCGTTGGCTACATACGAGACAATTATGAATAAATTATTAGAAAAATTATAAAATTTGTAACGTAAACCGAAAAATGTTTTCTTACTTACTTCAGCTGAAAATTAGAAACTATTTTTTATTTTTTATATTTAGAAATTAGAAACTATTTATTATTATACTATTATTATTTATTCATTTGTTATTTTCCTATATTTAGCATAAACAGTTTTAATATTATTTGTTTATCTATATTATATTATTTTATTTGTAATACGTTGCAATCGCAATTAAATATATATATAATTTCATTCTAAATCTATATTACTCATTAAATTATCTCTTTTATTAAATCCATTTTCTTGAATATTATCATTTATAAAAACGATCGCATCTTCATCTATTAAATTAATTTCATCACCAATATATTCAGCAATAACTGACACGCTGTCATAATCTATAGATATATTATGTAGTGCACAACATGCTAATATTGTAGCAGGTATTAAGTCGGTTCTTGACATATCTAAGTATTTTAACCCGCGAAATCTATTTTTGAGCAATGCAAAACTTCTCTCAATTGTTTGACGTGCTCTGGATAAAACAGTATTAAATTTGTTTTCCCGATGTGTAAGATCACCACGATCAATATACGGTGGAATGCACCAATCTAGAACAGGATAAGCTTTATCTCTTACAATATAGTATTCATTCGGTAGGTAACGTTGTCTGTCTTGAATTATTTTTTTATAAATATCCGAATTTCTAAATATTCGACTATCGCCTACAGAACCAGGATATCCAACATAGCAATCAATGAACTTTAAATTGCAGTCGAAAATGGCTTGCAAAAATACAGCATATTCGCATTTACGAGTAATGTAAACTTCTGCATGCTCCAGTGGAGCTTTTATGGCAATATGACAACCGTCGATTGCACCTATAACATTTGTTAAGCCTGCACCGGATATTAGTTTAAATTTTAGTCATATTTCGAGAAATTCTTTAATGTCCGGCCAAGTAATAATATTTGTTGAAATTTTATTTAATAGTGTTACTATTCTATTAAAACTATCCCAAAGCGAAGCTTTCCCCATACCAAAACGATCTGCTATACATCTAAAAAGTGTTATGTATCATCTATTAATATATTTTTTACAAAACGATAAAATACCCATATGAATCTGGTGTTGCTAACAGCCAAATTACGGATAATAATTGTTTTCGTGTATCTATACGTAGTCTGCCAGGACTTTCATTAATGTTTAATTCCGGACCTAATACATTTAACAGGCTCTCAAATGCATTTATATTGAGTCTAAAATGCTTTTGAAACTCCTTATTTGTGTATCCAGGAATAACATTCTCAACATATGAATTTATTCTCATCGGAACTTGACGGAGTTGCTTACAATGTTTATGCTGTAATTCCTCGTCAACCAAATCATCCTCATACGAGTCCTGTGAATATTGTGAATATTAATTCGTTATCATATGATCCATTACATTTTATTTGATGCTTACTATATTTCTTATTTTTTCAAATAATATTTTTGACGCCAACTCTGCAATTAAAACCTTTTTTATTTTATTTTTGTTGATTTTACTCATTTTACGGCGCTATCTAATCTTTATATCATTAAGAGATAGGCTTAATGTCACTATTGCAAGCATGTACCACAAAATGTGATTTGTGTTTCAGCTATTAGTGTAATGTCTAATTTGTTTAGATTTATAAATGTAATTAGCTCCTGACTATGATTAGCCAGACCATTGGCATTCCAGGCGGCAATTCTTAGTGTTTGCTCCATTAACGTTTTTTGGTTATGACGGTTGATAGTAATTTCATTAGTGTTGACATCTGCTCAGATTGGTGTTTCATAAATGTTCTCATTTCATTTATCATTTCTCTCATCATTATCAGCAGTTCATCTGGCCCAGGATTTGTTGTCTGTGAACTCTGCTCATTATTTCCGAAGGCGTCCGCGTATATGGTTTCAGGTTGTGGTGTTTCCGTTTCTTTTGGTGTTTCGGTATTGATTGGCCTTTCTCTAAGTACAGGGAATCTGCGTTGACGTATTTCTTTATATACATTACAGGCCTTGTAGTTGGCTGGATGACTACCTAAACAGAGTGCGCATTTGGCTGGCGAATCTCTTGTTTTTTTGCAAGAGGTTGTTTCGTGGATCTTTCCGCATTTCACACATCTGGGTGGTCTGTAGCAGTAGACTTTACTATGCCCGTATCTTTGACAATTTTTACATTGTACTATTTCTTTATTTTTGTGGGGGGGTTCAATCTGTATTTTGTCGCTCTGTAAGTATTTTATGTCGTATATGTCTTTATTATTTTCAGCAGGTTCAAGATCTACTAAGAACAGTGAGAGTGGAGCTTTTGTTATACGATGGAGCATTTTATGGATATTTGTTACTCTATGCCCTTTTGACTCTATTTCGTTTTTTAGTTCTTCAGTGTCCATTGAGTGATGTATGGGACGTAACACAGGTCTGAAGGCTCTATCTATTTTGAACTGGTATGTGTGATGATCTATGTTGGATTCTTTCAGTCCTTTGTTCAGTAGTGAATATGCTTTTCTGTTTTTGGTTAGTATCTTCATTGTGTTATGGTTTAGTTTATATTCGTATTCGGGGATGTATCTCCCTATTATTTCTGTCATCGCTTTTATTTGTTTAGTGCTTGGGATGAATATCGGTGGTGGTTTTATTTCGTTTTCTTCAGCGTTCTCTTCCGTATAATTCTCTTCTTGTAGGACTACATACATTTTTGATGTTTCTATTCCGGTTGCGTTAGTTGGGTATGCTGTGGGTTTCATAGTGGTCTTGTAAGGTGTATTTATGCCGTGTTTCTTTTTTTTTTTTTCGTATAACCAATTGGTAATCTTCTTGGGCATTGCTACTGTGTGACGAAGTGGGTGTCAGTGGCATGATTTCACGTTGTAATGTAAAGTCAGATGGGTATACATTTTGTTCAGCAAGTGTGTTGATTTGACTGTGGGTACTTGTGCATGGTTGAAACGCTGGATTTATTATTGGTTCAGAGGAGTTGACCATTATTGGTTGTGTGGTTGCTTTTGCTTGTAGGTGTGTGGCCAATTCTGTGGTGTGTTGCTGTTGTGTTTGATAGTATAAGTTTTGGGTGATATTTGTGTTAGCGTATACGCCGTCGCTGGTAGACTCCATTATTAATGTGGTCTGAAAATGCGTTTGATTGCAACTGCACTTTTGTGTATACACGCTGTTCTCAGTTTAAGGTTATAGGTTTGGATCTGCGTTCGTAATCACTTTATTAGTTGATGTAACACCAGTGGCGTAACTACCGCCGGCCCGGCCGTTCGCCAGGGTGCCCCGGGTACCTAGGGCCCCGGGTACCTGGAGCCCTCGGGTACAAAACAGATTATCCGTTGTAATGTTCTGTAATCTCGGGGACCCCATTATTTTACCATTAATAATAATCAAGGAGTTTTTAATGGAATCTAGCTATATTGTCATAATGCATGATTATTTGAATGCCTTGATTATTACTAAAAAATAATAAATCAAGAAGTCAGTAACTCCGGTGTGTCAGACTAGAAGAATCGCCTTAAACAATTTTAATTTCGCGGAACATTCCACTGACGCGTAAGTGCTGCGTTTTGTTGACGACTGTTACCGCGCACTGTAACCAACCGTGATTGTCAGTGACACAGCTCAACCCGGTTCCTGTGGAATAATAGTCGATACGAAATTCGAACGCTGGAGTTGGTGCTCAAGGAAAATAGAAAGATGGCATCAAACCGCAAATATCTCAGTGGATGTCAGAAGAGACAGCTGAAAGCGGAGCGCTTTGAAGATGAACAAGAGTTCCGACCAATAACTCCCTTTTTTCAGTCCAACGAAAATGATGAATTGATCGAAACGATCAGGTAAGAAATTTAAAAAAGAAGACAAATTTGTTGATTCTTAGAAATATAAATTAAAGAATATTAATTAGATTAGATAATATAGAATCGCAGTGCAATTCGGTATGTATACACATACTTCAGAGACTGCGGGTATTACGATACAAAAATTGATCACAAATTGATTGTACGTGCCTCGTTGAAGACATAATTTTATTGTAGTTAGTTTGTCGGCTTCACCGGCTTTAGTATTAAGTTTATGGCATGTCGTGCATACAATCATATCTAGCCAGGATTTTCCAGGCTGTGTACAGATACATGTGGATTAGCCGCATTTGGCAAACCGTTAGGTCTTGGGAATTACCCTGAAGCGTCCAAGAATTCAGACATCTGGACAACAGATTTCCACAGCCATTGTCAATAGGAAATGTTCTGATTTGTGCCCCACCTCAACGTGGATTTTGTCGAGTAAACCACCAAAACTTAAATTTAAGAAGTAAGACTGTCTAAATTCCAACTCGGAACAGAAAACACCTAGGTACCACTTAGAGTGCAATATTTCTGGTAGATTACTATACAACTAAAATATAAATCAGTGAAACATGAGATATAGTGTTTATATTCAAAATCAAGGATACAAAGAACACCTCAACATTGGTCCTTCGAACCGGATTGAAATAAACAAGCAATTCAACTTTTATCAATAATCGCATCCGAGGCAACAACTGAAAGCTATAAGGTGAGTCTCCAATTATCAATTCCTTCAAACTGTTGCATATCTCCTTTCGCTTCTCCTTTATCGTCAAATCCGCAACAAAATGTATTTGAGGCAAATAAAGTTAAAAAGAAGTCAAGTAAAGGGATCTATCACAAGATTCAACAGTTACTTGTGTGCAATAGCAGAAGACTTTGATTTAAATCAATTAAAAGATCGTAAGTCAAAATTCACGTCACTATGGAAACAATTTCATGACATCAATCAGATATGTGATAACATACAGATAACAACACAGTTTATGTGCTCTCTGTTTTTTTAAATTATTCGATAGTAAATATAGTCAAATAATTTATAAATTTAATACCAATCAGCAGCGTATTTAATTCTTGATCTGTGAATAAAAATAGTTAGTGTTTAAAATTATTGAATGTACTGTTTTTTTCGGTTTAAATGATTTTTTTTTTCGTGCTAAATTTAGTAATAGTAAGGTCGTTGACAAAACAAACTTAAACGTGCACAGTAAGTGTGCGCATACAGGTGTTTTATTCAAGTGGTCGTCAACCAGTGGATTATTATGAATAAAACTATTGAAGACGATGATATTAAAAAATGCGCTAAGTGCGAAAAAGACTTTGATGCAGATAAAGTTATTGGCTGCGATAGTAAATGCAAGCTATGGTTTCATTTAAAATGTGCTGGCATGAAAGATAAAGAATATAATGTTATTAGTACATGTAAGGGAGTTAAATGGTTTTACGAAGAATGTACTAAATGTTCCTATGCAAATAATAGAGATGTACAAAATATTGTTGATAAAGCTGTAAAAAGTTATAAAAGTGAAGTTGAAGATGACTAATAATTAAAAACATTTTAGTTAATTTGGGAACTACTGAATCGAAACGTTCATATTCGGAAGAAGCTAACCATTCTACAATTATTATAAAACCAAAAACAGCCCAAAAGTGTTTACAAACAAGAAAAGATGTAACAGATAATGTTAAACCGGCAGAATTAGCTGTTAGTGTCTCATCAGTTAGAAATGCGAAAAATGGATCAGTTGTAATTAATTGTGAGAAAGAAGAAGATGTAAAGAAAATAGAAAGTAAAATAAATGAGAAATTAAGTAATAACTATGAAATAAAAAGAGGTAACACACGAAATCCATTTATTAAAATTGTAGGAATGACTGAAAAATTAACTTAAAAGGAACTATCCGAAACTGTAGCTTCACAAAACTCAATAAAGGTTAGTGCTACATCAACATTTAATATTAAAAGAATGTGGGAAAATGAAAAGAAAAATATTTATAATGCGGTGGTTGAAGTTGATGGAGATACGTTTTCTAAAATTATGAATGATGGTAAATTGAACACTGGCTAGAATAGATGCGTGGTTTATGAGGATTTAAATATAAGAAGATGTTACAAATGCTGTGGTTTTAACCACAAAGCTGATATATGCGAAAACAAACAGGTATGTAGCAAATTTGCAGGTGAACATAAATTTAATAACTGTGACAGCGATGTTGTTAAATGCATTAATTGTATAAGGACGAATGAGAAACTAAAACTAAAACTTAATGTAAATAATTCAGTTTTTGATAATATATGTCCAGTTCTAAATAGAAAAATTACCATGCGAAGAGAACAAGTAAAGTAGATGAATATATAGCAATCCCAGAGTACAATAGAGTCACCATCTCTTGTATATCTAAATGCACAAAGTTTTCCTGCACACATTGATGAAATTCGACAATTTGCTAAAACTAATAAGCCAATAGCATTATTATTATCAGAAACTAGAACAACATCAGACATTGAAGATAGTGAGTTAACCATAAATAATTACAATTTAATTTGTTGTGATTCATCAAACAGATTTACTGGGGGTGTGATAATCATTGTTAAAGTCAATATAAAATACAATATCATAAATATAATAAGTCATGAATTCAATTATTGGATGATTTCTATAAAAATAAATTATAAAAATTTAAACTATATAGTGACAGTTTTATACCATTCACCAAACAGTAACCACAATGATTTCCTGAACTTTATTGAGGATTAAATGGAGAATAATATTAACAATAACGATACTAATATTTTACTAGGTGATTTCAATTTAGACTGGATATCTAACAATTTTTATGCTCTTAAACTTAAACAAATTGTGGAAATTAGTGGCTATAATCAAATGATTAAAGATTTCACCCGCGTAACCCATCAGTCAAAAACACTAATTGATTTAGTTTTATCAAACAATTGTGACATAAAATGTTTAGTGAAACCTACTCTAAGGATAACTGATCATCAAATTATAGAAAATTGCCTTCCCCACAAAGTTGAAATAATTAATGAAAAACATAAGTTTAATAAAATTAACTTTGAAGAACTTGAAGATAAACTTTTAATGTATGATTAAAACTACCATGTAAGTGACGTTAACGATGTTTATAACAATTTTTATTACAGTATGATTATGAGTATTAAATCTAGTAGTATGAGTTTAATGCGATATACCAAATCTAAACCAAATGCTGATAAAAAAATGGTTCAATAAAAATGTACTAAGTAGTATAAAAAGACGCGATGATTCATATAAAAATTTTGCTATTACTGGAAATATACTAGATTGGAATATTTATACAAAAAATAGAAATAATGTTGTTAGTACAAAAAGACAAGAAAAACAAATATTTTATAATAATTTAATTGATAACTCTAGGAATAACCCTGTTTTAATGTGGAAAACTTTAAAGAACTTAATATGTGTTAAGAGCAAAAATTCTATAAATGAAATAATGTTTGAAAATCGTTTATATTGTGATACTAAAATACTCGTTGATATTTTTAATAGATTTATAATTATTTCTTCTTATTATTAATAGTATAATTGACATAATCAATACTATAGAATATCCAAGTACTGATATGGTAATAACTGAATGTATTCCTAGCTATAGATGTACGTTTATGTGTTTCAATATTATTACAATAAGTGAGTTGAAAAGCATTATCTTTTCTCAGAAAAAGAAACATAGTGTTGATGAATTAGGAATAAATATTTTACAGAAATACTTTTATTTAGTTGGTTATCCACTACTTGACGTTATCAATAAGTCTTTAAAATCGGGTATTTTTCCCGAAAAGTTAAAGCTTTCAACAATAACCCCTGTCCCAAAAATCAGTGGAACTAATAAAATTGAAGAATTCCGTCGCATTAATGTTTTGCTTACTTGTGAAAAAATATTAGAACTTGTAGTCTCTAAGGCAGGCAACGGCAAACAACTGTTCTAAATTGCCCAGGAAGACCATGAAACAAAAAAATAAATGAAAATTAGCCACATGGAATGTAAAAACTTTATATCAAAGCGGCAAAACAGCAAATGTTATTCAAGAAATTATGAGGCTAAATATAAATATTTTAGGTCTAAGCGAAGTAAGATGGACCGGAATTGGTAAAGTAATATATGAGGATGTAACTTTACTTTACTCAGGCGGAACGAAGCATGAAAAAGGTGTAGCAATAATAATACAAGAAAATCTGCGAAATAAAGTAGTTAATTATATTCCAATATCAGAAAGAATTATTCTGTTGAAATTTAGAATTAAGCCAGTCGATACAAACATAATACAAGTTTATGCACCAACAGCAGAGTCCGCAGAAGAAGAGGTAGTGGCATTTTATGAAGAACTGGAAAATACTAAAAAATTATGTAAATCTTACGAAATTATCTACATCATAGGTGATTTTAACGCTAAGGTTGGATCTGGAAAAGATGGAGAGTATGTGGGACATCACGGCTTAGGTAATAGGAACGAAAGAGGTGTCAGAATGGTAGAATGGTGTAAAACAAATGAGCAGACAATTATGAACACTTGGTTCAAGCAACATGAAAGAAGACTTTACACATGGATACATCCAAATGGGAATACGAAAAATCAAATAGATTATATTACAGTTAATTCAAGATTTAAAAACAGTGTGTTAAATGTTAAAACGTATCCTGGAGCTGACTGTAATAGCGACCATATACCAGTAGTAGCAGACATTAGAATGAAATATAAAATACCAGATAAAAAAGAAATAACTTACAACAAATATAATCTGAAAATGCTAGAGATAACTGAAATAAAAGGAAAATATAAAGAATCGGTAAATAATAACTGGCAACCTATAAATACTTCAGAAAACATTAATATCCATTGGGAAAAAATTAAGACGGTAATTTTAAATGCAGTCAAACAAAATGTTCCAAAAGAAACAAAGTTGGTAAAAAATAAAGAATGGATGTCAGATGAAATATTAGACAAAATGGAAGAACGAAGAAAAAAGAAAAATACTGCAGATTATTCATACCTAAACAAACAAATAAAAATTATGTGTAATAAAGCAAAGGAAAAATGGTTTAATGAAAACTGTAAAGAATTAGAAAAATTGTATCAAAAAAATTCGCACCAAGCAAATAAAAAAATTGATTATATGTGTAATTAGAAGAAAGTTCATAATAACAACTTCATAAAAGCAACACTGGAAATGTTTTAGTGGAAAAAGAAGAAATATTAGAAAGATGGGAAGAATATGTAGAAGATCTTTATGCAGATGATAACAGGCCTGAAAAAATAGATTTTACGCAATGCGGCGAAGAAGATAAGTTGACAGAAAAATGTATTTTAAAAGAAGAAATCGAGTTCGCTATAAAAAACATGAATAAATACAAAGCTCCGGGGCCAGATATAGTAACAATAGAAATGATCGAGGCACTA
Organism: Nebria brevicollis; assembly: GCA_944738965.1. Taxonomy (NCBI): domain Eukaryota; kingdom Metazoa; phylum Arthropoda; class Insecta; order Coleoptera; family Carabidae; genus Nebria; species Nebria brevicollis. Next base: position 53,824 of record CALYJB010000010.1, read on the forward strand.
GATGAAAAGGGAGTCGAAATAATTACTAGTTTAGCAAACCGAATCTATAAAACGGGACAAATCCCAGAAGAATTTACTAAATCTACTATTATTACCCTTCCAAAGAAAAGTAGTTCAAATCAATGCGAACAATATAGAACGATCAGCTTAATGAGTCACATACTTAAAATAATTCTTACAGTTCTACTGAATAGGTAGGTAGGTAGGTAGGATTAAAATTTAAAGGCGTATCAGCCTCTTGGGCTATTCACGCCATAAACTAAATAATGAAATAAACTAACATTTTAAAATATATGTAAAAATAATATTGTAAGCTTAAAATCTATTAAATGTTAAATATTAACTAAGAGGATTTAAAAATGTTTATAAAACTGAATAAATTGTATATGCTTAAAATTGTAAAAATTAAAGTTATTGTAAAATATTATTGAGTGTAAAAAAAAAATACGTGTATAAATAAAATTAATGACAAAACTAGCACTTTTAAATAAAGGCAAATAGACCTGTATTCCTGAGGAACAGCACGACTCTGTCAATGAGTGTCGAATGGTCACCAAGGGCCACCGACAGGTCAAGTGACAGACCCGCCCTGTTTCGCTGCTCGGTAAACTGGGAGCACTCCAACAAAACGTGCGCCACTGTCAAAACAGTGTCACACGTTTCGCACATCGGAGCCTCCTCACGGCGCAGTAGATGACCATGCGTCCACCAGGTGTGCCCTATTCGGAGTCTCGCCACAGTGACCTCCTCCTTTCGGGATGCCCTATGGGAAGAATCCCATGGCCTTACGTTGTGCTTAACATTTTTAAGCTTGTTGGAAACTATATGACTCCACCTTTCCTGCCACTGATCCATGATCCGATGCTTAAAATAACCTTTGAGGTCATCAGCAAGCACCCGATCACAATCAATGGTGGCCTTGGACAGAGCTCGCTTAGCTGCTGCATCAGCTGCTTCATTCCCGCGAATACCAACATGACTCGGTACCCAAATCAAGCGTACGATAGACCCTTTTGACGATAGTGTCATCAAGGTTGCTTGTATCTGCTGCAAGAGAGGATGTTTAGGGTACAAAGAATAAATCGCTTTCAAAGCGCTAATTGAGTCTGACACAATAACAAAAGAATTACGTGCGAGTCTGCAAATATAGAGAAGTGCTTGGTAGAGTGCATACAGCTCTGCCGTGTATACGGACGAGAGTTTGTGAAGACGAAACTCACATGCACCTCTTGCCGATATATAAGCACATGCAACCCTGTCGTTGTTCTTCGAACCGTCCGTGTAAATGCGAATCCATTGCCGATAGTTGGCAATGATTCGAGCAAACTCAAGTTGGAACAGAATGGGTGGAGTAGCGGATCGATCCAGCTTTGAAAGCGCATAGTTGGTATTCGGACGGGAGAATGTCCATGGTGGAAAGGGGCTGAAAGAAGTGTCTGAGGTTGAGGGAAGTTCAAAAGTAACCTCTCTAAAAGTATTGCGAGATCTGATAGAAAAGGAACCCACCGAACGAGCCATTCTGTCATAAATCTCCGCAAACTGATGACCAAAGACAGTGTCAAAAACCAGGTGATATGGTTTCGACTTCATGGCTGCCGTGTAGTTCATGGTCAAAAGCCTGCGACGATCATACAGAGAAGGCTCACCAGCTTCGCACAATAAACTTGGTATTGGGCTGGTACGAAAAGCACCAGTAGCAAGACGAATACCAGTATGGTGTATCGTATCAATGGTTTTGATAACGGATGGCCTGGCAGACGCGTAAGCGATACAGCCATAGTCCAGCTTGGAGCGTATCAAAGCCCGATACAGGCGCAGCATAGAAATTCTATCGGCACCCCACGATTTGGAAGATGGTAGGTAGGTAGGATTAAAATTTAAAGGCGTATCAGCCTCTTGGGCTATTCACGCCATAAACTAAATAATGAAATAAACTAACATTTTAAAATATATGTAAAAATAATATTGTAAGCTTAAAATCTATAAAATGTAAAATATTAATTAAGAGGATTTAAAAAAGTTTATAAAAATGAATAAAATGTACATGCTTAAAATTGTAAAAATTAAAGTTATTGTAAAATATTATTAAATATAAAAAAAAAATACGTGTATAAATAAAATTAATGACAAAACTAGCACTTTTAAATAAAGGCAAATAGACCTGTATTCCTGAGGAACAGCACGACTCTGTCAATGAGTGTCGAATGGTCACCAAGGGCCACCGACAGGTCAAGTGACAGACCCGCCCTGTTTCGCTGCTCGGTAAACTGGGAGCACTCCAACAAAACGTGCGCCACTGTCAAAGCAGTGTCACACGTTTCGCACATCGGAGCCTCCTCACGGCGCAGAAGATGACCATGCGTCCACCAGGTGTGCCCTATTCGGAGTCTCGCCACAGCGACCTCCTCCTTTCGGGATGCCCTATGGGAAGAATCCCATGGCCTTACGTTGTGCTTAACATTTTTAAGCTTGTTGGAAACTATATGACTCCACCGTTCCTGCCACTGATTCATGATCAGATGCTTAAAATAACCTTTGAGGTCATCAGCAAGCACCCGATCACAATCAATGGTGGCCTTGGACAAAGCTCGCTTAGCTGCTGCATCAGCTGCTTCATTCCCGCGAATACCAACATGACTCGGTACCCAAATAAAGCGCACGATAGACCCTTTTGACGATAGTGTCATCAAGGTTGCTTGTATCTGCTGCAAGAGAGCATGTTTAGGGTACAATGAATCAATCGCTTTCAAAGCGCTCATTGAGTCTGACACAATAACAAAAGAATTACGTGCGAGTGAGCAAATATAGAGAAGTGCTTGGTAGAGTGCATACAGCTCTGCCGTGTATACGGACGAGAGTTTGTGAAGTCGAAACTCACAAGCACCTCTTGCCGATATATAAGCACATGCAACCCTGTCGTCGTTCTTCGAACCGTCGGTGTAAATGCGAATCCATTGCCGATAGTTGGCAATGATTCGAGCAAACTCACGTTGGAACAGAATTGGTGGAGTAGCGGATCGATCTAGCTTTGAAAGCGCATAGTTGGTATTCGGACGGGAGAATGTCCAAGGAGGAAAGGGGCTGAAAGAAGTGTCTGAGGTTGAAGGAAGTTCAAAATTAACTTCTCCAAAAGTATTGCGAGATCTGATAGTAAAGGAACCCACCGAACGAGCCCTTCTGTCATAAATCTCCGCAAACTGTTGACCAAAGACAGTGTCAAAAACCAGGTGATATGGTTTCGACTTCATGGCTGCCGTGTAGTTCATGGTCATAAGCCTGCGACGATCATACAGAGAAGGCTCGCCAGCTTCGCACAATACACTTGGTATTGGGCTGGTACGAAAAGCACCAGTAGCTAGACGAATACCAGTATGGTGTATCGTATCAATGGTTTTGATAACGGATGGCCTGGCAGAAGCGTAAGCGATACAGCCATAGTCCAGCTTGGAGCGTATCAAAGCCCGATACAGGCGCAGCATAGAAATTCTATCGGCACCCCACGATTTGGAAGAAAGAACTCGCAATAGATTTAAAGAAAGCCGACATTTTGCCTTCAAAGCCACAAGATGGGCACGCCAGTTAAGCTTCTTGTCAAATAGAAGACCAAGAAAACGGACAGTTTCCACAAATGGAAGATCAGTACCGTTGAGAGAAAGAACAGGATCTAAGTGAAGGTGACGGCGTTGACAAAAGTGAATGCACTCTGTCTTGGCCGCAGAAAATACGAAACCGTGCTCAGTAGCCCAAGTATGAAGACGATTGATTGTTAACTGCAGCTGACGCTCTATGGAAGCCATATTGCGAGAACTGCAGAAAATCGCCAAGTCGTCCACGTACAGGGATCCCAGCACAGGTGAACGAATACATTGTGCAACACCGTTGATGGCCACGGCAAACAACGTGACACTCAGAATAGACCCTTGCGGTACTCCGTTTTCTTGAGTAAAAATGTTGGAGAGGTCATTTCCCACACGAACTTGAAACTTCCTTAAGGAAAGAAAGCTTTCTAGAAATATGGGAAGATTACCTCTCAAGCCCCAGGAGTGTAAAGTGCGCATAATACCAAAACGCCAAGTGGTATCATAGGCCCGAGCAATATCAAAAAACACAGCTACCATATGTTGCTTGTTGAGAAAAGCATCCCGGATGGTTGATTCAAGTCTTATCAGGTGGTCTGCAGTGGAACGGAAACGGCGGAAGCCGCACTGGATGTTATCCAACAGGTTGTTTGATTCCAGGAACCAAACAAGACGCCTGTTGATCATGCGTTCCAAGAGCTTGCAGACACAACTGGTAAGCGAGACTGGGCGATAGCTAGATGGCAGTGTTTTGTCTTTTCCAGGCTTTGGGATTGGTACAATGATCGCATCACGCCATGGTGTTGGGCAGATACCGGAAAACCAAATGCGATTATACATTTGTAAAAGAAATGTTTTTCCAGCAGGATTCAAATGGCGAAGCATCTGGTAGTGAATAGAATCAGGTCCAGGAGCGCTGTCGTGAGAATCTGAAATCGCACTTTCAAGTTCATCCACGCTGAAAGAAAGATTGTAGATTTCATCGTCCGGCGAAACAAAATTGAGACATTGAAGTTCCAAGATTGATTTTCGAGCGAGGAACTCAGCTGGATAGTGATTGGAACTTGAAGTATCCGCGAAAGTGGATGCTATAATATTAGCAACATCAGACCGACAGGTAATGACATTGCCATTGATTTTTAGGCCAGAAACAGTGCTAGATTTTGAGCGGCCAGATATTTTTCTGACCCTCTCCCATACCTTTGAAACTGGAGTGGAGGTTGTAATGGAAGAAATGTATTTCTGCCATGACGCTTTCTTACTCTTCCGAACAATTCTTCTAGCTTTTGCCTTGGCTTGGAAGTAATGGATCATATTCTCGGTGGTTGGAAATCGCCTGAAATGGCGAAAAATACGTCGTTTTTCTCGAATAGCAATCTTGCACTCATCGTTCCACCAGGGAACGGGTATTCTATTTGAATGAATAGGTGTTAGAGGAATACTCTCTTGTGCAGCAGACTTGATTGCATCCGTGAAATACCGAACATGGTCGTCCACGTCAACGAAATCATTTTCACCAAATACGGCCAACTCCGAGAACAGATTCCAATCTGCTCGCTTTAAAGCCCATTTCGGACAACGAGCATCAGAATCTGAGCTCCGCAGAACTTTCAGAATGATCGGAAAGTGGTCACTTTGATGCAAGTCTGAGTGCACATGCCACTCAAACAATGGAGCTATTGCTGCAGAACAGATCGTTAGATCAATCGCAGTGAAAGATCTCCACGCGGCAGAAAAATGTGTCATACTACCATCATTTAAGATGACATGTGTACTTGCAGTGAATAGGTGTTCCAAGCGTCTACCGCGTTGATTAATCGTACCTGATCCCCATTCAGGATTATGAGCGTTGAAATCGCCCATAAGAATGAATGGAGCAGGCAATTGATCAATCAATTCAACGATATCACGCATATCGACATTGTCGTTTGGAGGAAGATAGATAGAACATAAAGTGACCAGAAAAGGAATAGCAACACGGACAGCTACAGCTTGTAATTCAGAATTCAAAGCAATCTCCTCACAATACACACTTTCGCGAATCAGAATCGCTACTCCACCACGAGCTTGGCCATCAGTAGGCACATCAGTACGAAATACTGAGAAGCCTCGTAATGAAGCAGCTCTGGTGTCTTGAAAATGTGTTTCTTGTAAGCATATGCAAGAGGGAGTCTGCTCGGCAATGAGAGCTTTAAATTCCTCAAAATGGCTGTAGAAACCATTACAATTCCATTGTAGTATGGGAGGCATTATTGAGATATGGAAGATATTTCTCGCTCTGACCTAGAAAGTTTTATAGTTGTTACTTCCATTGGAGAAGAAGATCTCGAAGAATGAGATCCCTTCTTTTTCGGAATTTTGATGATGGCGGAACTTGAAACATTCGATGTTTCTCGAACCTCCATCGTTTGTTTTTTGGAAATAATTTTCGGCGAAGTGGAAGGACTTGCCTTTAAATGTGTAATTTTGATCTTCGGTTTGTTGCTAACTTTCGTCTTAGATTGACTTATAATTTTTGTTGATGGATTCGAGATTGATTTTAAATTTTGAGTAACACTAGATTTAGGACTGGTAATTTTAACAACAGAAGGCAAAGTTGGAACAGTTGTGGAAATAATAGTTGAAGGAAGGCTATCGGTCTGAACGGCAATAGATTTTTTTATGACTGGTGTTGCAGCAATGGTTGCGAAAGAACGGTTAAACACAGGACTGGCTTGCGTTTTGAATTTCTTCTTGGCATCGAAATATGAAAGTTTGTCTATAATTTTGATTTCAATAATCTTTCTCTCCTCCTGATTGCGTGGACAATCGGAAAAGAAAGAAGGATGATTGCCAGAACAATTAACGCAACGGGCCGGACCTTTGCACTCCTCGCCCAAATGCTCTAGCTCACTGCACCGTGGACACACAGCCTGTGCGTCACAACGGGATGCAGTGTGCCCGAACTTTTGGCATTTGAAACAACGCATTGGCCGAGGAAAGTACGGTCTCACCGAACAACTGTGGAACCCAACTTTAATCCTTTCTGGAAGCTTATCCAGCGCGAAAGTCAAAACTACGGATGTGGTATTCTTTACCTCACCGTTTTTCTTGGTAGTAAGTCGTCGACAAGTAACTACACCTTGACTCGATAACTCTCGCGTACACTCATCCATCTCAACATATAACAGGTCGTAACACGATATTACGCCCTGACACGTGTTGAGGGATTTGTGCGCTGTCACTACAATTGGCATGCCAAATAAAACGGTCGATTTTAATAATGCCTTCGTTTGAGTTGAATTTGCCGTTTCAACTAGGAGGGTACCATCGCGAAGCCGTTTGGTGGATTTTGGTTCTCCACCAGCCAACTCGTTCAGGGACCTGGCTAAGCCAAAACAAGAGACTTCAGAAATAGATTTTCCTTCTTCAGTCCTTTTGACAATAAGAAATTTGGGCGAAAATTTATTTTCGCCCTTCAGAAAACTTTCTCCCTCGTCCGATAACGGACGAGATCTTTTTGGGGGAGGGGCCCCCGGGGTTTTTATTTTGTTTGCCATAAGCAAATAGAACGTTTCATCTCCTGGTCTCCCCACCCACCACGGAGCCACAATTTGGGACGTCACACCACAAACTGGTGTGATCGCCAGGGCTAACCAGGAGATATAGTCCCCCTCACCTGGCAATAAGCTTCAGAACGCTGCGAGCCACTCTCTCCAACGTCCGAAGACTTACCTCCAGGGTCGTGGGACTCACCTTACCGGTACACAGAACGTAACGGCAAGCCGGTTGATCAGATAGGGTTAGTATCTGACCGCCCGTTTCGAAAGAATCCGAAGCCAAAGTGGTGTGTTGCGTCAGCTCAACCACCAGGATCATCTTCTCCTTCCTGACGGGTCTCCACGCACGGCAAACACGCGGGTGAGCAAATGAATAAGAAAGAGAAGTCCGCAGAAGATTGGCCCACTAATCTTCCGGTATATATACAGGTTGAACTGTGTGTTTTTTACGAGGTACCTTCCTCGCCCATTGGTCGCCTCTTACGACCAGCAGAGGTGCTGCGGGTGAATTCTAACCCCCACCCGCAGGGGGCCGGAACGAAGCATGAAAAAGGTGTAGCAATAATAATACAAGAAAATCTGCGAAATAAAGTAGTTAATTATATTCCAATATCAGAAAGAATTATTCTGTTGAAATTTAGAATTAAGCCAGTCGATACAAACATAATACAAGTTTATGCACCAACAGCAGAGTCCGCAGAAGAAGAGGTAGTGGCATTTTATGAAGAACTGGAAAATACTAAAAAATTATGTAAATCTTACGAAATTATCTACATCATAGGTGATTTTAACGCTAAGGTTGGATCTGGAAAAGATGGAGAGTATGTGGGACATCACGGCTTAGGTAATAGGAACGAAAGAGGTGTCAGAATGGTAGAATGGTGTAAAACAAATGAGCAGACAATTATGAACACTTGGTTCAAGCAACATGAAAGAAGACTTTACACATGGATACATCCAAATGGGAATACGAAAAATCAAATAGATTATATTACAGTTAATTCAAGATTTAAAAACAGTGTGTTAAATGTTAAAACGTATCCTGGAGCTGACTGTAATAGCGACCATATACCAGTAGTAGCAGACATTAGAATGAAATATAAAATACCAGATAAAAAAGAAATAACTTACAACAAATATAATCTGAAAATGCTAGAGATAACTGAAATAAAAGGAAAATATAAAGAATCGGTAAATAATAACTGGCAACCTATAAATACTTCAGAAAACATTAATATCCATTGGGAAAAAATTAAGACGGTAATTTTAAATGCAGTCAAACAAAATGTTCCAAAAGAAACAAAGTTGGTAAAAAATAAAGAATGGATGTCAGATGAAATATTAGACAAAATGGAAGAACGAAGAAAAAAGAAAAATACTGCAGATTATTCATACCTAAACAAACAAATAAAAATTATGTGTAATAAAGCAAAGGAAAAATGGTTTAATGAAAACTGTAAAGAATTAGAAAAATTGTATCAAAAAAATTCGCACCAAGCAAATAAAAAAATTGATTATATGTGTAATTAGAAGAAAGTTCATAATAACAACTTCATAAAAGCAACACTGGAAATGTTTTAGTGGAAAAAGAAGAAATATTAGAAAGATGGGAAGAATATGTAGAAGATCTTTATGCAGATGATAACAGGCCTGAAAAAATAGATTTTACGCAATGCGGCGAAGAAGATAAGTGGACAGAAAAATGTATTTTAAAAGAAGAAATCGAGTTCGCTATAAAAAACATGAATAAATACAAAGCTCCGGGGCCAGATATAGTAACAATAGAAATGATCGAGGCACTAGATGAAAAGGGAGTCGAAATAATTACTAGTTTAGCAAACCGAATCTATAAAACGGGACAAATCCCAGAAGAATTTACTAAATCTACTATTATTACCCTTCCAAAGAAAAGTAGTTCAAATCAATGCGAACAATATAGAACGATCAGCTTAATGAGTCACATACTTAAAATAATTCTTACAGTTCTACTGAATAGGTAGGTAGGTAGGTAGGATTAAAATTTAAAGGCGTATCAGCCTCTTGGGCTATTCACGCCATAAACTAAATAATGAAATAAACTAACATTTTAAAATATATGTAAAAATAATATTGTAAGCTTAAAATCTATTAAATGTTAAATATTAACTAAGAGGATTTAAAAATGTTTATAAAACTGAATAAATTGTATATGCTTAAAATTGTAAAAATTAAAGTTATTGTAAAATATTATTGAGTGTAAAAAAAAAATACGTGTATAAATAAAATTAATGACAAAACTAGCACTTTTAAATAAAGGCAAATAGACCTGTATTCCTGAGGAACAGCACGACTCTGTCAATGAGTGTCGAATGGTCACCAAGGGCCACCGACAGGTCAAGTGACAGACCCGCCCTGTTTCGCTGCTCGGTAAACTGGGAGCACTCCAACAAAACGTGCGCCACTGTCAAAACAGTGTCACACGTTTCGCACATCGGAGCCTCCTCACGGCGCAGTAGATGACCATGCGTCCACCAGGTGTGCCCTATTCGGAGTCTCGCCACAGTGACCTCCTCCTTTCGGGATGCCCTATGGGAAGAATCCCATGGCCTTACGTTGTGCTTAACATTTTTAAGCTTGTTGGAAACTATATGACTCCACCTTTCCTGCCACTGATCCATGATCCGATGCTTAAAATAACCTTTGAGGTCATCAGCAAGCACCCGATCACAATCAATGGTGGCCTTGGACAGAGCTCGCTTAGCTGCTGCATCAGCTGCTTCATTCCCGCGAATACCAACATGACTCGGTACCCAAATCAAGCGTACGATAGACCCTTTTGACGATAGTGTCATCAAGGTTGCTTGTATCTGCTGCAAGAGAGGATGTTTAGGGTACAAAGAATAAATCGCTTTCAAAGCGCTAATTGAGTCTGACACAATAACAAAAGAATTACGTGCGAGTCTGCAAATATAGAGAAGTGCTTGGTAGAGTGCATACAGCTCTGCCGTGTATACGGACGAGAGTTTGTGAAGACGAAACTCACATGCACCTCTTGCCGATATATAAGCACATGCAACCCTGTCGTTGTTCTTCGAACCGTCCGTGTAAATGCGAATCCATTGCCGATAGTTGGCAATGATTCGAGCAAACTCAAGTTGGAACAGAATGGGTGGAGTAGCGGATCGATCCAGCTTTGAAAGCGCATAGTTGGTATTCGGACGGGAGAATGTCCATGGTGGAAAGGGGCTGAAAGAAGTGTCTGAGGTTGAGGGAAGTTCAAAAGTAACCTCTCTAAAAGTATTGCGAGATCTGATAGAAAAGGAACCCACCGAACGAGCCATTCTGTCATAAATCTCCGCAAACTGATGACCAAAGACAGTGTCAAAAACCAGGTGATATGGTTTCGACTTCATGGCTGCCGTGTAGTTCATGGTCAAAAGCCTGCGACGATCATACAGAGAAGGCTCACCAGCTTCGCACAATAAACTTGGTATTGGGCTGGTACGAAAAGCACCAGTAGCAAGACGAATACCAGTATGGTGTATCGTATCAATGGTTTTGATAACGGATGGCCTGGCAGACGCGTAAGCGATACAGCCATAGTCCAGCTTGGAGCGTATCAAAGCCCGATACAGGCGCAGCATAGAAATTCTATCGGCACCCCACGATTTGGAAGAAAGAACTCGCAATAGATTTAAAGAAAGCCGACATTTTGCCTTCAAAGCCACAAGATGGGCACGCCAGTTAAGCTTCTTGTCAAATAGAAGACCAAGAAAACGGACAGTTTCCACAAATGGAAGATCAGTAGCGTTGAGAGAAAGAACAGGATCTAAGTGAAGGTGACGGCGTTGACAAAAGTGAATGCACTCTGTCTTGGCCGCAGAAAATACGAAACCGTGCTCAGTAGCCCAAGTATGAAGACGATTGATTGTTAACTGCAGCTGACGCTCTATGGAAGCCATATTGCGAGAACTGCAGAAAATCGCCAAGTCGTCCACGTACAGGGATCCCAGCACAGGTGAACGAATACATTGTGCAACACCGTTGATGGCCACGGAAAACAACGTGACACTCAGAATAGACCCTTGCGGTACTCCGTTTTCTTGAGTAAAAATGTTGGAGAGGTCATTTCCCACACGAACTTGAAACTTCCTTAAGGAAAGAAAGCTTTCAAGAAATATGGGAAGATTACCTCTCAAGCCCCAGGAGTGTAAAGTGCGCATAATACCAAAACGCCATGTGGTATCATAGGCCCGGGCTATATCCAAAAAACACAGCTACCATATGTTGCTTGTTGAGAAAAGCATCCCGGATGGTTGATTCAAGTCTTACCAGGTGGTCTGCAGTGGAACGGTAACGGCGGAAGCCGCACTGGATGTTATCCAACAGGTTGTTTGATTCCAGGAACCAAACAAGACGCCTGTTGATCATGCGTTCCAAGAGCTTGCAGACACAACTGGTAAGCGAGACTGGGCGATAGCTAGATGGCAGTGTTTTGTCTTTTCCAGGCTTTGGGATTGGTACAATGATCGCATCACGCCATGGTGTTGGGCAGATACCGGAAAACCAAATGCGATTATACATTTGTAAAAGAAATGTTTTTCCAGCAGGATTCAAATGGCGAAGCATCTGGTAGTGAATAGAATCAGGTCCAGGAGCGCTGTCGTGAGAATCTGAAATCGCACTTTCAAGTTCATCCACGCTGAAAGAAAGATTGTAGATTTCATCGCCCGGCGAAACAAAATTGAGACATTGACGTTCCAAGATTGATTTTCGAGCGAGGAACTCAGCTGGATAGTGATTGGAACTTGAAGTATCCGCGAAAGTGGATGCTATAATATTAGCAACATCAGACCGACAGGTAATGACATTGCCATTGATTTTTAGGCCAGAAACAGTGCTAGATTTTGAGCGGCCAGATATATTTCTGACACTCTCCCATACCTTTGAAACTGGAGTGGAGGTTGTAATGGAAAAAATGTATTTCTGCCATGACGCTTTCTTACTCTTCCGAACAATTCTTCTAGCTTTTGCCTTGGCTTGGAAGTAATGGATCATATTCTCGGTGGTTGGAAATCGCCTGAAATGGCGAAAAATACGTCGTTTTTCTCGGATAGCAATCTTGCACTCATCGTTCCACCAGGGAACGGGTATTCTATTAGAATGAATAGGTGTTAGAGGAATACTCTCTTGTGCAGCAGAGTTGATTGCATCCGTGAAATACCGAACATGGTCGTCCACGTCAACGAAATCATTTTCACCAAATACGGCCAACTCCGAGAACAGATTCCAATCTGCTCGCTTTAAAGCCCATTTCGGACAACGAGCATCAGAATCTGAGCTCTGCAGAACTTTCAGAATGATCGGAAAGTGGTCACTTTGATGCAAGTCTGAGTGCACATGCCACTCAAACAATGGAGCTATTGCTGCAGAACAGATCGTTAGATCAATCGCAGTGAAAGATCTCCACGCGGCAGAAAAATGTTTCATACTACCATCATTTAAGATGACATGTGTACTTGCAGTGAATAGGTGTTCCAAGCGTCTACCGCGTTGATTAATCGTACCTGATCCCCATTCAGGATTATGAGCGTTGAAATCGCCCATAAGAATGAATGGAGCAGGGAATTGATCAATCAATTTAACGATATCACGCATATCGACATTGTCGTTTGGCGGAAGATAGATAGAACATAAAGTGACCAGAAAAGGAATAGCAACACGGACAGCAACAGCTTGTAATTCAGAATTCAAAGCAATCTCCTCACAATACGCACTTTCGCGAACAAGAATCGCTACTCCACCACGAGCTTGGCCATCAGTAGGCACATCAGTACGAAATACTCAGAAACCTCGTAGTGAAACAGCTCTGGTGTCTTGAAAATGTGTTTCTTGTAAGCAAATGCAAGAGGGAGTCTGCTCGGCATTGAGAGCTTTAAATTCTTCAAAATGGCTGTAGAAACCATTACAATTCCATTGTAGTATGGGAGGCATTATTGAGTAATGGAAGATTTATCTCGCTCTGGCCTGGAAAGTTTAATTGTTGTTACTTCCATTGGAGAAGAGGATCTCGAAGAATGAGATCCCTTGCTTGAAGAAAATTTGGAGATGGAAGAACTTGAAACATCAAATGTTTCTCGTACCTCCATTGTATTTTTCTTTGAACAAATTTTCGGCGAAGTAGATGGACTTGCCTTTAAATGGGTAATTTTTATCTTTGGCTTGGCTTTTGTATTTTTTTGACATGTAATTTTGGTAGCTGGTTTCGAAACAGATTTTAAATTGGGAGTAACATTAGTTAATTTTGTAAGGGTTGTAGTAATATTAGGGGAAGGAACAGTGTCTGTTTGAATGCCAATAGATTTTGTAATGACAGTTGTTGCTGCGATTGAAGCGAAAGAACGGCTAAACACAGGACTAGACTGTGCTTTGAATTTCTTCCGTGCGTCGAAATAGGAAAGTTTATCAACAATTTTGATTTCAATAATCTTTTTTTCTTCCTGATTGCGTGGGCAATCAGAAAAAAAAGATGGATGATTGCCAGTACAATTTACGCAGCGGACCGGACCCTTACATTCCTCGCCCAAATGCTCCTGCTCACTGCACCGTGGACACACAGCCTGTGCGTCACAACGAGATGCAGTGTGCCCGAACTTCTGGCATTTAAAGCAACGCATTGGTCGAGGAAAGTATGGTCTCACAGAGCAACTATGAAAGCCAACCTTAATCTTTTCTGGAAGCTTGTCCAGCGCGAAAGTTAATACAACAGATGTGGTATTCTTTACCTGACCGTTTTTCTTTGTAGTAAGCCGTCGACAGGTTATAACGCCTTGGCTCGCAAGTTCTCGCGTACACTCATCCATCTCAACATATAACAGGTCGTAACAAGATATTACGCCCTGACACGTGTTGAGGGATTTGTGAGCTTCGACTGCTATTGGCATGCCAAATAAAACATTCGCTTTTAACAAAGCCTTCGTTTGTGACGAATTAGCCGTTTCCACAAGGAGGGTTCCATCACGAAGCCGTTTGGTGGATTTTGGTTCTCCACCAGCCAACTCGTTCAGGGACCTCGCTAAGCCAAAACAGGAGATTTCCGAAATTGATTTTCCTTCTTCGGTCCTCTTTAGAACAAGATACTTGGGCGAAAACTTATTTTCGCCCTTTAAGAAATTTTCTCCCTCGTCCGATAACGGACGAGATCTTTTTGGGGGAGGGGCCCCCGGGGTTTTAATTTTGTTTGCCATAAACAAATAGAACGTTTCATCTCCTGGTCTCCCCACCCACCACGGAGCCACAATTTGGGACGTCACACCACAAACTGGTGTGATCGCCAGGGCTAACCAGGAGATATAGTCCCCCTCACCTGGCAATAAGCTTCAGAACGCTGCGAGCCACTCTCTCCAACGTCTGAAGACTTACCTCCAGGGTCGTGGGACTCACCTTACCGGTACACAGAACGTAACGGCAAGCCGATTGGTCAGATAGGGTTAGTATCAGACCGCCCGTTTCGCAAGAATCCGAAGCCAAAGAGGTGTGTTGCGTGTAAGCTCAACCACCAGGATCATCTTCTCCTTCCTTACGGGTCTCCACGCACGGCAAACACGCGGGTGAGCAAAAGAATAAGAAATAAAAGTCCGCAGAAGATTGGCTCACTAATCTTCCGGTAAAAGTTCAGATGGAACTGTGTGTTTTTTACGAGGTACCTTCCTCGCCCATTGGTCGCCTCTTACGACCAGCAGAGGTGCTGCGGGTGAATTCTAACCCCCACCCGCAGGGGGGTCTACTGAATAGATTAAAGAAGTTTTTACTACCGGAAATTTCAAATTTACAATTTGGATTTACGGCGAAAAAAGGTACAAGAAATGTCTTATTTGCGTTAAGAACTATAATAGAGAGAAGTGTGGAAGTCAACAATAAAATATTTGTATGTTTTCTAGACTATAAAAAAGCCTTTGATATGGTTGACCATCAAAAGCTCATAAGCGCACTTGAAAAATACGGTGTGGACACAAAAACTATAATATTAATACAAAATCTATATTGGATGCAATCATCGGCTGTGAGGGTAGATAAAAAAGTATCAAACCATAAAAATATTAAAAAAAGAAGGAGACAGGGATGTGTCCTGTCTCCACTATTATTTAATTTTTACAGCGAACAAATATTTAAGCACACTGAAATGCTAGAAGGAATAAGAATCGGAGGCAAATTGATAAATAATATTAGATACGCAGATGATACTATTCTGTTAGCTAACAGTTCGGCTGAGCTGGAAATACTATTAGGAAAAGTAGTAGAAACTAGCAAGGAGTGGGGGCTACAATTAAACACGGAAAAAACTGTATATATGATAATAGGAAAAAATAGAGAGATGGAAGAAAGTGTAATAAAAATACAGGAAGAGAAACTGAGACACGTACATCAATATCAATACCTCGGAAGTATTATAACCAACGATGGGAAATGCGAAACAGATATTAATAATAGGATAATAATGGCAAAAGTAGTATTCAATAAAATGAAAATTTTTTTGAAAAATAACAACATAAGTAATAAAACGAAAATTCGCGTGGTAAAATGCTACATATGGAGTGTGCTTACGTATGGGTCAGAGTCATGGACAATTAATAATACTTTGATAGATAAATTAAAAGCCGCGGAGATGTGGATATATAGAAGGTGTTTAAAAATAAAGTGGACAAGTAAAATTAGTAATAAAAAAGTGCTCGAAATGATGGGTGTTAATAGACAATTAGTGAGTAAAATTAGAAAACAACAATTTGAATTTTTGGGTCACTTAACACGGGACAAAGGAGTGGAATGGGAACTATTAAATGGTAAAATACCGGGTAAAGTTACGCGAGGAAGGAAGCGACAATCATTAATTACTTGTTTACAAAACGAACTGGGACTAGAGTGTTTTGAAGACTTTGTGCGAACTGCAGAAGATCGCAATTTATGGAGTTTTATGATCGCCGACATCTGCAACAGACATAGCACATAGATGGATGGAGTCTCTAAACAGTCGTGTTCATATTTTAATAGCAATAAGATATTAGTTGGTGAACAATCAGGGTTTCGTAATAATCACTCATGTGAATCTGCCCTGAACTTTGTAATCAATGATTGGAAACTCAAGCTAGATGAAAACAAGATGATTTGTGCTATATTCCTAGACCTCAAAAGAGCTTTTGAGACTGTTGATAGAAATATTCTGTTATTAAAACTTGAGAAATATGGTGTGTGTAGTTCGGCTTACATTTGGCTACAAAGTTACTTATCCAATAGAACACAATGTGTAAAAATCGGTAATATTAAATCAGAGCCAATTACAAATGATATGGGCGTGCCACAGGGCAGTGTACTGGGCCCTCTTTTGTTCCTGATATACATTAACGACTTTCCCAATATATTAATTATTTGTAAAATACAATTGTTCGCTGATGACACCTTATTATATAATGCTAGTAATAATATTCAAGATATTTTTTCTATTGTTAATAATGAACTGGGTATTGTCAAAAATTGGATGTACCTTAATAAATTAAAGTTAAATGTAAGTAAATCGAAATACATGCTACTATGTCCTGATAGTTCATATAGAGAATTGCAAAATAATTCCAATTTTTTCCTTCATATAGGTACGATTAACTTAGAATTAGTTGAAGAAATAAAATACATAGGCGTTATTATAGATAGAAAATTAAAATTTCATAATCATGTTCAATATATATGTAAAAAAATAGCAAAGAAACTAAATTTTTTGAATAGAATTGGTCAAAACTTATCAATATGGTGTAGACAGATAATTTACAATACAATTGTTCTACCTCAATTTACCTATTGCAGTACTATATTAATCATGTGTAACCAGGGTGATTTGTATAAGTTACAGAAAATGCAAAATAGGGGTATGCGAATCATTTTAAAATATAATAACTATGCTAAAATATCAAATATGCTTTCAATGTTGAATTGGTTGAATATAGAACAATTTTGTAAATACAATAGTATGATATTTATTTTTAAAATGCTTAATGGTATGCAACCGGAATATTTAGTAACTAACTTGCAATGCATAAAAGATGTACATTACCACGTAACTAGACAAGTTGAACAGTTCTACATTTCAAAAAAGAATAAAAAGAGTTCGGCTCTATCAATTTTTGATATAGGGCTTGTACAATATAATAAACTACCAGTTGAAATAAAAAATTCAAGAACTCTCAAAACATTTAAATGTAAGCTTAGAGAAATGTATCTTGCGTTATAAACTATTTCTTTTTTGATTGTATGTATGAATATTTTTCTAATTTATTATTTGTTAATTATGTATTTTTATTAATCTGGAAATATGTTGTATATATTAGCTAATGTGCTAAATAAATAAACTTTATTATTATTCAATCTGAGATAGAACTGCTAGTCAAAACTGAAGATCAGCAAGATTCCCTAATTGATCGCGACAACTTTGAGTCTTCGTATTTCGAATTAAACAGCAAAGCATAACAATTACTCAATTCTTAACTAGAACCCAACTCAACAGACCTCAATAAGTCTAATAAGCATTCAGCTCATTCGAACATTCCAATTCGTCTGCCGGAATTTAATTTACCAAAGTTTTCTGGTTCATACGAAGAATGGTACAAATTTCATAACACGTTTCAATCGCTTATTCATACAAATCAACATATTACAAAAATCCAGAAGTTGCAGTATTTAACATCCGCCTTGCATGGGGAAGCTTCAAATGTTCTCGCTTCATTGGATATGGCGGAAGAAAACTATGATTGTGCGTGGGAGTTACTTAAAGACCGATATGACAACAAACGTTTGATTATTAATAAACATGTGCAAGCCATTCTTGATCTGCCGACAGCATTTAAAGAAAATTACTCTATACTACGTCAAATCTTGGATGGAGTGCTAAAGCATGTGCGTGTGCTGAAATCTCTCAAACGTCCAGTGGATACGTGGGATGATATGTTAATTCATATAATTTCAAACAAAATAGACCTTACCACCAATAAAGAATGGGAAGCTAGCTTATCAAAAAATACCATTCCTACTATGAAAGAACTCACTGATATGTTGGCGCATAAATGTTGAACATTAGAAGCAATTTCAAGAAAGAATCGCGAGCAACCATTTGCTAGTAAAACATTCAACAAACCGCATTGTATCTCGCACGTATCAACAAATAATTATAATTGTTCGTATTGCAACGGGGGTCATCTCATATATTATTGTGATCAGTTCACAAATTTGTCCTTTAACGATCGCATCAAAGAAGCAAAGAACAAATCTTTATGCGGCAATTGTTTACGTAAAAATCATAGTGTTAACAAATGCACCGCCGCAGCATGTAAAAAATGTAACCAAAAGCATAATACGTTGCTTCATTCGGAAGGTACAAATCTGACAAAACCATCCACGTCCTCTGTTTCATCAGTGTCAAATTACAGCTTTTTACATAAACAAGGTTCACAAATATTATTATCTACCGCAATGGTGGAAACTCGCGATTGCAAAGGAATTAGTTATCCTTGTCGCGCATTGCTTGATTCGGGTTCACAGTCATGCTTCATTACATCTACTCTAGCAGATAAATTAAATTTGGTAATGGATCCGATTCAAATTCCTGTCGCAGGTATAAATAAATCGTCAATTAAAATTTCTCAGTGTGTGAACATATGCATAAAATCGCGATTCAATTCGTTTAAAGCAAACATGAAATGTCTAGTGTTATATCAGATCACTGAGAGCTTGCCATTGATATCAATTTTTCCATCTGATGTGCGCATTCCTAAAAACATTAAGTAAGCTGAAGCTACCGTTCATACCTCAGGTATCATTGATTTGTTAATTGGAGCGGAGTTGTTTTGGGATTTGCTATGCGTTGGGCAAATAAAAATCGGCAAAAATCAACCAACACTTCAGAAAACTCATTTGGGTTGGATTGTTTCCGGACAGTATTCAAATTCCGCGGTTTTATCAACCAAAATCATGTGCAATCTGTCTATAAATACATTGGATTCCGATCTTGTGCGCTTTTGGCAAGTTGAAGAGTATTCGGATATGCCATGCAAAACAACAGAACAAAGGGAATGTGAAGAGCATTTTCAGAAAAAAGTAAAACGAACTACCGATCGTCAAGTTGTTGTCAGCCTGCCAGTCAAACGAGAGAGCCAAGGAGCCCTAGGTGACTCAAGATCAACAGCGGTGAGCAGATTCTATTCACTTGAGTGCAAGCTGGAGAAGGACCCACATCTGAAAGCCCAATATTCAGCATTTATAAAAGAATATCATGAATTAGGTCATTTGAGACTTTCATCAACGGAGCGCGATCAGCTAAGCACTTCTCAATCGTTCTATTTGCCGCACCATGCAGTTCTCAAGCAAAACAGCATAACTACAAAGTTACGGGTAGTCTTCTATGGCTCTGCGCCGTCTTCTACTGGAATATCGCTCAATGATTCATTGATGGTTGGGCTAGTGCTTCAACAAAATCTAATGTCTATAATTCTGAGATTTCGAACTCATAAATTAGTTATGACGGCAGATATAACTAAAATGTATCGTCAAGTTTTGATCGAAGAATCACAAATGCGATTGCAGCGCATACTTTGGCGCTTCAATACCCAAGAAGAACTGCAAACATATTAGCTAGCAACAATCACATATGGGACAGCTCCTGCACCGTTCCTTGCAATCCGATCATTGCAGGAGGTAGCGATGGAAGAATGTGATAATTACCCAATCGGATCAAAAATCGCCACACGCGACTTCTATGTAGATGATCTTCTAACAGGTGCTAATAGCAAGCAAGAAGCAATCATCATTCAGCAAGAAACACAGGCACTACTAGCCAAAAGAGGCTTCGAACTTCGCAAGTGGGTTTCCAATTGCCCTGAGCTCTAGCATCATCTATCCTCATCCACAATCGAACATGCCACAAGCAGGTTGGATAAAGATGAAAGTATTACGACCTTGGGTATGCAGTGGAATTCCAGAGCAGATGTATTGAATTACTCTCCACTACAATATGCAACCTCTGCGGAAACCTACGAAAAGAACAATCTTATCCAATATTGCACAATTGTTCGATCCACTTGGATTAATAGGTCCAACCATTGTTATTGCTAAATTAATGATGCAGAGGCTCTGGCAGTTGAACACAACCTGGGACGAGTCGGTACCAGTTCACATCCACTCTAGTTGGAATCAGTTCAAACATCAGCTAAGTCATTTAAACTCTCTTGTTATTCCCAGATGGGTTATTAATTGTAGCGTAAGAGTGTGACTGGGATGGTCACCTCTTAACGGTTATACCTGGGTTCTTGCCAAATAGACGTGAGGGTAAGAAGGGAATAGGGGCGACCAATTGAACGAACACTAAGTGGATGATAATAATTAGTTATATTGAATAGTACTTACTAGTATGCTATACAATCGGTGGAACAACTGCCTATCGTTGTCCACATAGAGTTCTTATATAGCCGGTCAAACTGCTGACATAACAATATGGGATATATTGTTATTTATACATTGCGGTAGGTTGACCTAGTAGCTTTACGGAAGGTAATGTTACTATGATCTTTCAGCAAAACATTTACAATGCTTACATTCCTCCCCCTTTTAAAAATTTGTTTCCCTTGGGAGCACAATTTACTATTACGCGATACAGTTTTGCTGGACTATATATGAACTCTTTACAATATTTTGACATTATATTTCTTATCTTGCTACTCTACCCAGCACTGAGGTGGGGCACTTGGTTCGTTAGTTGTCAAGACCTCTCTTAGCTCAGTGTCCCTGTCCATGTTTCGGGTGATGGCGTTTTGTCGGTGGACCACGTGATGTGTGAGGGTGTCCCAGACACATGCAAGTATTCCAATACCGCATCCTATGGATCGGTATAACGTATATCCATTTAGCATTGACCCCAGCACATATTTAACCATTTTAAATACTGTGTAGAAGCCAATAAAACCGAATACGAATACTCCTATGTCGGAAAACCACCCCCATGCCTGTTTGACTACCGATTTTGCAAATTTTTTTATTTCCCCGGAAGTAAAAAGGTTCAGTGCAGACATTCCTTGGTTTGCTGATTCTAGTCCTGCTATCTTCCTGGTTAACAAATTCGCTACTGCATTCCGTTCAACCCCGAAAATTATGGACTTATGTAGTGTCTTGATTTCTTTCTCTGTATATATCTCGGCGGACCCCAGTTCTTGTACTAGACGGAAATTGAATACTGGCTCCTGACGTATTTGTAGCACTTCCGGTTGGATCCCCGTCTGTATTTCTGGGCTGAATCCAATTAACTTATTGTCAATGTGATAGAGTGGTGGTGCTAAATTGCTACAGTCCACTTCTTCTGCTTCCTTCTGCAGAATATGCGTGAGAGGAGCTAAAAATAGTTCCTCCTCGTCTGCCATGACTGGCAATTCGTTATAGCATTCCCCTACTCTTCGCAGCTTCACCATCCGCGGTGTGCATTGCATGATGTGGATTACTTCGCCCAGAACACGACTTACGTACCCTAGTTGGTGTTTTAACAGTGTGCTCACCGCGTCAGGGAGTAATGGCGCTAGCATCAACCTGTTCCGTAGTGTTTCTCTCTGCTGGAGGCGTTGTCTGTGAGTTATATCTCTGTACATATCCCGTATTTCTCTTTTGAATGCCAGCATATCAACGTTCCGGGCTTCAATACCCTGTGCGGAGTACTTGAACCGGAAACATTTTTTTTTTATTACTATCAACTTGGGGTGCTCTGTTAGCCAAATTTCCTGGTTGCACTTGTGTGACAGTTCTGTTAGTTTGACTGCAAATACCTTATCCTTTTGCTCTACCACTATGTAGCGTCTCCCTCTCAATGATTTGCTGTCTTTCTCTGTTACTAGGCCGGCGTTTTCCTCGTATATTACAGTGAATTTGGAATTTTCACACCCTATTGATTGGGTTCTTTCCCACACGGATTCCCCAATCTCCGTGTCCATACAGTATCCTTCAGTAAATGAACACGTAGCGCCCCCTAACAAGCTTACTTCGTTTGTCTTTAGCTTCACTGCCGCTGGATAATCCCGGAGGGAAATCTTAAGTGTTGCTGACACAACTACTTGTGCCCAGTTGATCCCATTTTCGATGTAGGTTGCTCCGTTCCATTGGCCGTCCAGTGATATTGATCCGGCCAGATTTAATGAAAATGACGTTGTTCCATTTAACACTAAATTGTTTATTATCTGGTTGTGGAATGCAATAAACATTTTCGATTTATGCATGTTTTTGCATTCCTGGGCTCCTACAGCGTGCACGTTAGTTAGTAACCCCTGGTGTACTGCTGATGTATGGCTGTGCATCCCACAGTACTGAATTAACCAGGTTACTTCTACTAGGCATGTTTGGATCTGCACGCTTTGGTAGTCGTTGTCCTGAAGTATCTGAATCTCTTGCTGTGTTTCGGTATACCCCGCGTCCAGATTTGGACAGTCCGCGACATCTTTAAGCGATATGGTGGTGATATTTGTGTTTGGTCTCCTGCAATCGTATCCTATTAGCGCATCTACGCTGCTTATTAGGGCGATGATTATTATTGCTTCCATTCCTGTAACATATTATGCATTGCTTATACCTAAACTAAATCCCCTCTTTTTTTTTGGATTATTGATTGGTGGGTGACCATATCCAGGGTTGTTCAGTAACAGGTCCCCTACTTCGGGTATGAATTCTAGGATGGGAATTGTGTTGCAAGGGAAGTTTTTCGCCTTCTTCTATCTCAATTTGTCTGTGTATTTCTTGGATTTCTGCCGTGGTTGGAATTTTTGTATTTTCGCTTTGTGGGGATTTTTCCATCTCTTTCTCTTTTTCCTGGGGCTCTTCTATATATGCTTTAAATGGTTTGAGCCTATTCACATGTACAACCATATTCCTTTTCTCAGTTTCCTCAACAATTCTGTAATTCACTGCACTCAGTTTTTCTTTTATTCGGTACGGCCCTGTCCACGGTTTTACTAGTTTTTTTGATGTTCCAGCAAGTTGTATTTTTGTCGGATCATGAAAATAAACTTTGTCTCCTATTTTGAAATCTATCTGCTCGGCTTTTTTATTAAACTGCTTGTTTCGCTGTTTTTTTTTTACTTTACTCGTTCGAACACAATTCACATTCTTTCTCTTAACTCGGCCGCATAGTTGTCATCGTAATCGTATCTAAACGTTCTTGGCCGTGATATGTCATCGTAGGGCATCTCCATATCTCTGCCATGCATAACAAAAAATGGTGTCTCCCCTGTCGATTTGTGTACGGCTGATCTATATGCCATGAGAACATATGGTAGCCATTCATCCCAATCGGTTTGGTCGCGGCTTATATAATGAGACAACATATCTTTAAATACTCTATGGCTTCTTTCGATCACGCCCTTTGTTTGAGGGCGGTATGCTGTTGTTTGCAGTTTCTCAACGTTGAATAATTTGCACACTTCTTTCATAGTAATTAAGATAAAAAATTTTCCTTGATCCGTAAAAAGCTGCCTTGGTGCTCCGTGTCTGGCAATAATTTCTTGCGCAAATATCCTTGCTATTGTTTCTGCTGTTTGGTCTGGAATCGCAAATGCTTCTGGATACTTGGAAAAATGGTCTTGGAATGTCAAGATGTATTTGTTCCCTTTTCTGGATGTGACTAATGGACCTACAATATCCATTGACGTCCTTTGAAATGGTGCAGTTATTTCTTGGAATACTTGCAGTGGAGCTGGTTTTAAGTTTGATGGTGTCTTTCTCTCATTGCATGAGTGGCATTTATCACAATATTCTTTTATCTCTGTGTTCATATTCTTCCACCAAAATTTGTCTTTAATTCTTTTTAGTGTTTTCTCGTGTGCCTGATGGCCTGCATACGGTAGATTATGATAGTCGTGTATCACTTGGAACGACATCTCTTTGGGTATGACTAACTTGTGATTTCTCTCTTCTCCTGTTTTTTCTGTAAATTTTAATCCTTCTTCGTCCTGGAAGAAACCATCTTTAGATGTGAGTTTCCTAATTTCTTCGTCATTTCCTTGCAGCTTCTTAATTTTATCTCTGTCCCAGATCGGTAAATACATATTATCTGTGTTTGTCACTGAATTAATTGGTATTCGTGACAGCACATCTGCATTTATATGTTTCTTTCCCGGCTTGTGCAATACTTCGTATTCGAATTCACTCAGAAGTAGAGACCATCTCATCAGACGAGAGTTCGGATCTTTTAGGGACATTAACCATTTTAGTGGATTATGATCGGTTATGATGGTAAATTTTCGTCCGTACAGATAGCAGCGATAGTGTTTCACACCACAAATTATAGCTAGACACTCTCTTTCTGACGTGTCGTAGTTTGTTTCCGCCTTTTTCAATTGCCTGCTTGCAAATGCAATTGGTCTTTCGTATCCGTTCTGCTTCTGACTGAGAATTGCACTAGCTGCTAATCCACTTGCGTCTGTCGATAATATGAATTCTTTATTAAAGTCTGGGTGCGCTAGTAACGATTCTGTGCATAATGCTTCTCGTAATGTTTCAAATTCTTCCTGGCAATCTTTGGTCCATGTAAATTCTTCATCCTTCTTTGTATTTTGCGTTAATGGGACTGCAGTTTTAGCAAATCTTGTTATGAATCTCCGGTAGAATCCTACTAGTCCTAGGAATGCCCTTATTTCCTTCACAGATTTTGGTATTGGATAGTTTCTGATTGCAGAAATTTTTTCTGGTTCCGGCTTAGTTCCGTGTTGACTTATCACATGTCCTAGGTACTTTGTTTCACATTTTAAGAATTTACATTTATTCGGTTGTAATTTTAGATTTGATTTTCGCAGACGGTCGAAACTTTAGTCAATCTTGCAATGTGATCTGCTGTGCCTTCTCCGTTAAATATAATCACATCATCCAGGTATACTAAACATCTTTCTCCGGTTAATCCTGCCAGTACACTATTCATTAATCTTTGGAAAGTGCTTCGTGCGTTTGCTAGTCCAAACGACATTTTCGTGAACTGGTAGTGTTGACCCCCGGTGGTGAATGCCGTTTTTTCTTTGTCGTTTTCCTCTAATTCTACTTGCCAGTAACCTGACGCTAAGTCCAGCGTCGTAAATAAATTCGCGTTTCCCAGTTGGTCCAGCGTTTCCTGCATGTTTGCTACTGGGAAGTGATCTTTTTTTGTTACTTCATTCAGGCCTCTGAAGTCTATGCAAACTGTTATCTTGTTTTCTCCTTTTTGCGATTTTTTTGGTACGATTACTACTGGTGAGGACCATGGAGAATCCGATGGCTCGATTAACCCTTCTTCAAACATTTTGGCTAATTCCTTCTGTAATAGTTCTTTTTGACTGAAGGGGACCCTATATGCAGTTCTCCCGATTGGTGGTACTTCTTCCGTTATTATTTTATGCTTTACTTTATGCGTACACCCCAGTTTTGAACCTTTTAGTAGAAAAATATCCTTGTACTCCTCTAGTATGCTTATCATTTGTTTTTTTTGTATTTTCATCGAGTTGTTCTAAATCGAAGTGGTCTTCCAGTTTGTGTGGTTCACTTTGCTGCATGCTATCCCATTGTATTCCCATGTTATTATCCTCCTCATCCTTCGTTGGTTTTTTCCAATTACAATTACATATATTGTGGATTATATCACATTAGTTCCTTGTTTCCTCTGGTACTTCTCGTCTTTCCGTATTGCTATTTTCCTGGCGTGCAATCTTCATTATACGTTCCTTGATACGTAGCAGCTCCATTCTTTTAACTTGTACTTCATCCTGTTTTCTTGAAACTCTTGCCTGACTGTATTCGTTGATTATTTCGATTAAATTAGCTAAACATTCTACTTCCTTGGTCTCCATTTCTCTTAACCTCTTGTCTACGAATTCTGTTAGATTTTGCTTATTTTCTGTCTGACCCTCGAATACTTCTGCCCTTCCAATTACGGTTCTCTTTGGAATTGTCACCGTGGTGTTCGCTATGTTTATCAATCGGAAAGGTATTACTTTTTCGCTCTTGGTTAGTACTCTGGCAGCCATGAGGCCGTATATGTTTGTTTCTTCTGGTTCGATTAATAATTCTTTACCTGGCTTGCAAAGTTTTTGGGTAGCGTGGCATACATATTCACTTCTTGGCGGAATTTTTATTTCTTCTTTTACCCTGACCTTATTTCCTGCTGATACTGTTAATTCCTTGTATCTTTCTTGACCAATATCAACATTGTTTTTTTATTCTGCCTGCGTTGCTGTTTCTGTGGTAACCTTGCTGATGCTACATTTCGCGTCCGTGCCACACAAACAATCACATGCTTAGCCTCCTGCGATCATGGCATTTTTTCAAAATATTCAAACCTTCAAAAACTACTACGCATAACGGCATATTGTCTTTGGTTTGCTAATAATATTAGGCACGCGAACAAGCAATCAACAAACGATTGCAATACTGAATCAGTTTCACCGGTCGAACTTAAAAATACCGCAACAGTTTTGGTTAAAATGGTGCAGGAGAGCAGCTTCGCCGAAGAATTAAAATGCTAAAAATCGCAGGCAAAGTTTCCTGCGAGCAGTAACCTTATTAGTCTCAATCCATTTCTGCACGATGGAGGTGTTATAAGAGTCGGTGGTCGACTGCAAAACGCTCATCAACTCGCGTATAGTCAAAAACATCCCATTGTATTACCCAAGAAACACGCTTTCACCAAGCTAGTGCTTGAATATGAACATTGCAGACAATTTCATGGTGGTATTCAATCCACTCTTGCTTCAGTGCGAAGATTATATTGGCCTTTAGGCGCATCCGGTACATCATCCGAAATTGCGTAATTTGTTTCAAGTGCAATCCTAAATACGAGCAGCACATAATGGGAAATTTGCCTGAATATAGGGTAAACCCATCTCGTCCATTTATGCATTGCGGTGTTGATTATTTCGGGCCATTGTATGTCCGCGAAGGAAAGAGGCGGAACAGCAAAACCAGCAAGGTATTATATTTATTTGTCTAGCCACCAAGGCTATGCACATAGAGCTTTCCACCGATTTAACCACTGAAACGTTTTTGGGTGTGCCGAAGAGATTTATGGCCCGCAGGGGAAAACCAGCACATATTTATTCCGACAATGGAACCAACTTCGTAGGAGCAAATCATGAACTTCATAAGCTTCACGAAATCTTCACAGATGAAGTCAGCAAGGGCAAAATACTATCTACATTGGCAGAAGATAGGGTGACATGGCACTTTATTCCACCGAAAGCCCCTCAATTCGGTGGCATTTGGGAGGCAGCAGTCAAATCGACGAAGCATCACATCAAGAGAATAGTAGGCAACGCAAGGTTAACCTACGAGATAATGCATACTTTACTCGCCCAAATTGAAGCCATTTTGAAATCAAGACCCCTTACATCAATATCTGACGATCCAAATGACCTTTCCTGTCTAACTCCCAGCCATTTCCTAATTGAAGATATTTTAGCAAGTACACTAGATCCAAATCTGTTGTCAATTCCTGTCAATCGACTTTCGAGATGGCAGCATATGGATCAACTTCGACAACATTTTTGGACTCGGTGGTCCAAAAAGTATCTGGGACAATTAGAGGAAAGATTTGAATTTCAGCCAAGATGCAGATTTGTATATTTTTGGAGACATGACAAAAACTGCCACTAAGCCGCAGAGTTATTTGCATCAATCTGATGAAGGATTTTTCGAGAGTCTCGTTTTGACACCTGAACAAGAAAGCCAAATGTCGCCGGTTCAAGTGAACCCGAATGAGGCAGTTCCTAAAACCTCAGACTTGAACGCAAATTTCGAATCAGAACTTGCCAACATGATTGCATATGCACACATATAATTTAGATGACTGACAATTTGATAAAATAATTGATAACAAATTAATAATTAAATGATTTATATTACAGCCAAGATGCAGATTTGTCAACGGCGGAGGCAAAGACAAAAACTTCTACCAAGATGCAGAATTATTTCTGTTGGAACGTGTCGTCCACGTGGACCATTTCTTCTCGACAAAATAACTAATTATTACCTTACGGATTTTTTTTACGAGATAACTAACAAAGCCGGTGTTTAAATTCCAAGAAGCTGGCTTTGCTATTCAATATATATATATATATATATATATATATATATATATATATATATATATATATATATATATACATATAAATACATACATATATATATATATATATATATATATATATATATATATATATATATATATATATATATATATATATATATATATATATATATATATATATATATATATATATATATATATATATTATTTTAATTATTATAACGGATCGACTACTAAGGTCATTACCGCTTATATAGACGATCGTTTAATATGATGTTAAATGTTCAATGTGCAGGAACTAGCATACAATAAAGCTCTGTCGTGAAATTACTGAAACGAGAGTTTTGGCTAAAATAGAACGTAAAAAAGTATATTATGCATTCACAAATGTGAAGCATACTCTGCACTGCAGATATGTGCAGAAACCAGTCGGGAACTGCCTAAAACCACAGCCCCGAGAGAAAAGAAAAATAATTACAATAACAATAATGAAATGCTAAGCTTTTGGCTTACTAGTCAGCGCAAGATTTGTTGATAAGCCTCTAGATGCCCATGGAGGTACTGCGGAATATATCCAAGGTAATACATGCCCTTGGTTGTTGAGGATGGTATTCAACAGTCTTGGGAGTTTAAATGCGAGGGGGTATAGGGAAGTCACACTATTTCTATACAAACGGTATAACTCTGCATTGCGGAAAAAGATGGTATAGTTCAGGTGCTGCGTGAGCGTTTGAATTTTGCACACGTACCTCATACCAAGTTTCATGTACCTTATGTGAAGTGGCGGAACACCAGCTTCACAGTGAAGGCTTGGAATTGGCGTAGTCCTAAACGCACCGGTGACAGTTCGAATACCAGCATTGTGTACACTGTCTAGCTTCTTCAAGTGATGGGAACTAGCTGTATACACAATGATGGCACCGTAGTCTATCCTGGACAGAACCAGACTGGTGTACAGGCGTAGCAAAGAGTCCCTTTCGGCTTCCCATTTTGTGGAGGCAATACATTTGATTGCATTCAATGTCATTCTGCACTGCGCAGAAACCGTGTTGATGTGTTTCAACAGTAAGAAACGTTTGTCGAAAATTAAACCCAGAAACTTCACCTCATCTACAATCCGCATTGGTTTGTTGTAAAGCGTCACAATAGGACTGTTGTATGCTTTGCGTGGTCGACAAAAATCGATAGCACATGTCTTTTCCGTAGAGAAACGGAAACCACGGTCGAATGCGGCCAGAGCAACAATGTCTACAGCCTGCTGTAATCTCTCCTGACAGATAGCGAGAGATTGAGACGAAGTGAAGAGGGTTAGGTCGTCGACATAGAGACAATAATCAACGGTATTGGGGATGGTAGAAACGATGTCATTGATTGCAATCAAGAATAAAGTTACACTTATGGAAGACCCTTGAGGAATACCGTTTTGCAACGGTCGTGTAGAAGATAGAGTTTCTCCAACTCGGACCCTAAATGAACGGTGACCAAGAAAGTTTTCTATGAATTGAGGCAGATGGCCCCGTAGACCCATGTTGTGTAATTTTCATAGTATTCCATATCTCCAGGTCATGTCGAACGCTTTTTCTAGATAAAAAACACAGCAACCAGATGGTTGCGTTTTAAGATACTAGACTGAATGGCGTTTGTGAAATAGACATGATATCTAGGAGCATGAGACACTTCTTTTCCCTTTTTGAGAATCGGTACAATTATTGCTTCACGCCAGACGTCTGGATAGATTTTTTCAACCCACAGATGGCTAATAAATTCCACTATTCTTTGCTTGAAATGGTCGGGTAGATGTCGAAGCATTGCGTAAGCGATGTCGTCATGCCCAAAAGAAGTGTTTGCAGTACGACTGAGTGCAAACTCAAATTCGTCGAAAGAAAAACTAGAATTGTAAAACTCAGTGTTATCCGAGTCGAAGTCCAGTGGAACCTCCTCAGCCGCTTTTACGCGCAAAAAATGATGCGAATAATTGTCCGAATTGCTAACAGCCTCAAACTGGTCTGCTAAAATCTCACAAATCTCATCTCTAGTAGTGTGTACTTGGTCATTGACCTGGAGCATTGGAATTTGGGAACATTTTTGGTAGCCATTCATATATCTGATTTTCTTCCAAAGTGTAGTTTGGTCGGAATCAGTACCGATTGAAGAAACAAAACCGCGCCAAGACTCGGTTTTATACATAAGAATTGTGCGTCTGGCTTGCGCACGTGCTTTCTTGAACGTGATTTGGTGTGCAAGTATCGGATTTCTCCGGTACACTTTTAGCGCGCGCTTTTTTGCACGAATATCGGAAGCAACTTGAGCATTCCACCAGGGAACTGACCTCTTCCTGGCTCGACCAGAAGATTTCGGTATAGAAACCGAAGCGGAAAACAGAATGCAATCAGAAAGATGTTGTAGTTCTACAAGTAAATCTGGTGACGGATCAGGTTGCTTTAGGTTGTTCCTAAATGTATTCCAATCCGCCAGATCAAACAACCATCTTCTAGTTGATGTTTGAGCATCAGAAACAGCATGAGAAAGAAACGACACAAGAATGGGAAATTGGTCACTAAAATGGGCCTCGTCAACTACCTGCCACTGAAGATATGCAGCTAAAGAAGATGTAGAGAAAGTTAAGTCGATTGCTGAAAAACTTCTTTATCTCATGTAAATGTGCGTGGCTGATCCAGTATTGAGAAGGGTGACATCATTGTTGTCCAAGAAGCTTTCGATAATTCGACCACGGGCATCTGTGCTTACAGAACCCCAGAGTATATTGTGCGCATTAAAGTCACCGACAAGAATGAAAGGAGACGGTAGTTGGCGTGATAAATCCTCGAGGTCAAAAAAAAA
Source organism: Nebria brevicollis (assembly GCA_944738965.1). Classification (NCBI taxonomy): domain Eukaryota; kingdom Metazoa; phylum Arthropoda; class Insecta; order Coleoptera; family Carabidae; genus Nebria; species Nebria brevicollis. The sequence continues at coordinate 84,873 of CALYJB010000010.1, forward strand.
TAAAGAAAAGTCAGAAAAGGCTGACTTTAGAGAGAAACCAGAAACGTGTTACGTTTTTGGGTTCCTCGGTTGGCCCTTAGGCCACCCACGCCTATCTTTGGGTTTACGAGCATTTTGTACCGCCTCATTGTCAATCGACATACCGCTTGAATCTGAGTCGGAGGGAGAAACATTTGTAGCCTGTCCTGACAGAACAGGAGCAGGAGATGGCATAACATTTATGTTGAGAGGATTTTTTGTTGGTTGGGATGTGCCTGACAGAACAGGCAATAGTACAGAAGGTTGTGACGAAATATAAAGACAGAAGTGGCCCGGTCACCAGAGCCAGTTGCCTTGATCGTCGGAAAACTGTAAGGAAAATTAAAGAGATTCCATAAATTATTGCACCAAATTTTACTGAAGAACTGTAAATTACCACTGAAATATATTTGTGTCCATGTACTATCCGAATTGAGCTACGATATACTGGGTATCATGGTCGAACTGCGCGAAGACAATATTGAGATTACGAAGTTAATTGAAAGAAGCGATTGACTTGTGTTAAATACTTCATAAAATGACAATCGAGCTCTAGAATAAAGTTATATATCCTTATGACTCATAAAATAATAATTTTGGTTCGGATGGTAGGGGCACTTAGGGAGAAAAACACAAACAGAATTTGACAAAATAAGCTTACTTCGGTAATTAAAACACGGTGGCGGACATGTACTTGTGTTGCTGGTATTGGAAAACTACACTCAATTGATGGAATTATGGATTATATATTTTATGCCATCATCTTAAAAGAATATTTCATTCTTAGCATGGAGAAAATGGGAGCCTAGAGAAATGTCAAATTCATGCAAGACAATGATCCAAAACATATCGCTTGGTACTCCAGATTGTGTATCCTTTTTAATACACCAAGCTATCGAAAATGCCTTCCGAGTCATCAGACTTTAATAAAAATGAGCACTTATGGACTTGAATGAAAATGAAATAAGAAAACGGCTAATTTCTAATAAAAACTATTCGAACATTGAGCACCATGAATAATGGGATAGCATTTCAATATTTTTTAAGGTATTTGGTAAATTTAATAACAAACAGACTCCTACCTATTATTAGAGCCAATAGATATCCAAAACATATAGGTTATTTGTGTAGATTTGAAAATATTATAACAATTTGTTACATGTACCAATACTTTTTGCGCGTTATTTTGGATTGGGATATTGGTTTTTAATTTTTATTTCCTCATTAAAGTTATTTTTGATGAATCGTTTTTGTAAATTAAATAAACTCCATATAACTCCACATATTTTTATTTTTGATCTATCTTCAATAGTTTTTCTTTGAATGTAGTTTTATTATGGAAGCTTAACCTGTACGAATACTTTTTGCACTCACTGTAAATGGTTCTACTTATAACGTCAATTTCAGTTTCACTCAGTAATCGTGACTTTCCCGTATCACATCTCCGTTTTCACGGTTTTAGTTTCGTTTAAACAATTTTACATACCGTGCTATAGGATACTTTGGTTAATTCTGCTGTTCTTTTAAGCTCAGAATTTTCATTTTTATTTACACAAAAAGAATTACACACATTTTGTACGATTTGTTTTGAGTCACTAGACAAATACTTCCTTTTTCCGACCGTGTGTTCGACGTTTTCTTCATTTTCTAGACTCCAACAATGACCTAAGGTTCCAAGACTCCCTGGCTTAAAAAAATAAGAAAGAAATAATTAGGATATTAATTTGAAAAGAAATGAATAGAAGATGCAATTTCACGCCAAATAATTCACTTAGGGAAACAAAAGCTAAGCCATGTTTACAATGCTAAAACTGAAATAATACTAGGGAATAGAAATAAGGACATTAAAGTAATTAGTTTAGATTTTAGCACAAAAATGTAATGACATCTTGAATCTGTATGATTTATTGTTGCGTAAAGAAATTAATAATTGTAAAATATTTCAACTTATTTTTTATCCTTTGTACGCTTAATTCCTAACTTCATTTGTGTTAGTTGTACAGTTTTATAACCCTAAAATACAGATTAACAATTAGATTATTTAAAATAAATTAATTTCAGTAATTAATATTAACCAGATATGTCAAATTAATTCCTTATTCGTTTTGTATTTATTTATAGTAAATGTTGGCCGTAACATGGGGGATATTGTAAAAGATATCGTACGTACGGTATGTGATATGGTCATGATGGAAGAATGTCGATAGATATATTGACGAAGAAAATTTAAAAAAGGGGCGAGATGAATGGTGTGAGACTGCGGGATGTGCCATAGAAGCACGTCAACACGATTTTTGAGATGAGTATTAGTAGGTGATAGTAAATGCTATGCCTGATTTCGATTTGGTACGGAAATAGTTTCAGCTAAACTTAATTACAGTAATAGAACAGCATTGGAAATTAAATATGTGGATGTTGAAAAAGGATACTTGCCTAGTTGTAGAAAGGTTCATCATATTAGTCGATGGCTGGAAATAAGAATATGATAAGATATTTTTCCATAGCCAGAGGCCATGGATACAAAAATAAAAAATAAACTTTATTAATGTTTGATTCATATCTCCCTCCAATTAGAAAATCAACAATACGAATTTAAATCATGACGTTACCATAGTATTAAGAACATTTTTGGTAATGTGTTTCATTAAAATTTATTTGGTTTCTAATATAAACTTTATTGGTATTTCCTCAAAATAAAAGGTAATTTTATGAATAATTTTCACATTTATACAAAGCTTTATAATTTGGTATAATTTGTTTGGTAATATCTTCAAAAATGTCCACATATATTTGCCTGTCAAAATTTTTACTAGAAGCACACACACAAGATCTTATTTGAGAAGGGCAAACATAGTAAATTTTATATCTATTTGTTATGCCATAGTAGTAATAATAATTGAGGAATAGATTAATGTATATCATTAAAGCTTTATTTCTCCTTTTCAGATTTACTAATCAAAATAAATTTTCTCCGTCATTTATGTTCGTAGCCATGGTATTAAGAAGTTGTATTTCCAAAATGTTCATAATTTAAAATCTTCACGTTGATGACCTATTTGCTTGGTATTTTCCCAGAATTCAAGGTAATTTTATTATTATTTCTCATGCTTGTACATATCTTTAAAACTGTATATAATTTTTGCTCTTCAATATAAAGATACCCATGAAAATTTGATGGCAAATTTTTGATTATACTTTTGCATTTATTGAACCTTCCTTGTTGTGTAATTTTGGTGGTTGGTACTTTTTGTTTACAGACAAGGATATTAAAATATTAATATTTAAACATTTAAGAAATTATTAATATACATGATGCGATATTAGAAATTATTTTTGTTTTCTTATTCATGGCTTATTCACGCACGCATGCAAAACCCAGGTATTTACACTGAAACTCACATACTCTCATACAGTTAAACAGTCACACATTCAAACAACCACATATTTTCACACTGACGCATTCATTTTCACACACTCACAAAATCACACATATAATCCGACTTGATTTAATGAAATTTTGAAAAGATATTCTTTTCTGTTAAAATCACGAGATTCATTACAATTCTTACTTCGTGTAAGAGAGTAAAGATAATTTTTAATATGACAATTTCGGTAAAACTGTATACAGCAGGTATCTCCGGGTACTCCGGTTCCCCTGTCTAAGAAACACAAGCATACATACATACATACATGCGACACATAACAAACAGTACACAAAAACAAATATCGCTCACGCATTAATAATAATATACAATATTTTACCAAGAAACATCAACTTTCAAGATTGTTCGGAATACTACATCGTTTTTCTTCATATTTATGTCTTTTGGAGCATTTTTTATTTTGGTTAAACGGTATTTTTATTATTAATTTACTTACTTCTTTGTATGTCTGAGATGAACTGAATATTTTCAGAATAAATTTCCACAAATACATAGTAAGTATATATTTGCTTTGGAACCTAAGTTATTTCCATGCATTTGATTTACTATATAAACATTTTAGATAAGCAACATTATAATTCGAAAGAAACGGTTATTTGAATAACAGCGAATAATGATTTGCTCATCGAAGAAATAGGCCCTCGATGATTGTAAAGAGGCTACACTTGTGTATTATTTTGTCTAGCGGGATTTTCTTAGATTTCTGTTTTGAAATTATTTATTATTAATATATACATTAGTTCTATCTTCAAATGTCTGTTATGATCGTAAAATGTCACGAATACATACATAGATCGATAATATTACATTTTGTTGATCCTCCAGCGAGCGAAGTATTCGGGACAAAAGGGTAAAAGTACTCAAAAAATTAAATGGCTTAGAAAATAAAACATAATTAACTTATTTAAGCGTAGAGTCATAAATATTCCCAAAATAAAACTGTATTTATATTTTTCAAACTTGTATGCATAATATAAATATTGTTCATATATATGTTTCTTTTTGTTTCATTAGTTTCGATTCCGTACTATTGCAATTGGCATGAAAATTATAATAACATCCAAAAAGTTTAAAATTTGAAAATACAAATTCAAGTACGTACTAAGATCGCCATATTTTCGCATCAGCACAAACTGGTAATCAAACAAAACTACGAAATAACCTTTACAAATTATTTGACATAGAACATTTCCAATTTTGAAATAAAAATTTATTTCAACTGCATTAAACAACCAATATGCATATAGATAGAAATTTAAAGTATATTTCAAAATGAACAACATTTTGGTTTTTTATATGAGGCAGGTATCACATTTTATTATTACATTTTAGAAATTGATAATTAATAAATAGGTATTTCATTTTAAAATGTAGATTCTTTTCCCAAAATCACCATGTTCTTACTACTCCAGATTGAAATATTAGTACCAAATTTCAAAATTATAGTAATTAAAAAGTATTGCCGTAATAGGTATTAAAATTTCTTCAATTTAAAAAAAATGGTCAGACCAATATAATCAATAAAATTAAATATCAAATAGTAATTTTTCAAAATTCCAAAATGGGCAAAGTACTTGTCAAAAATGCAATTGTCAGTATAAGGTAATTTCAATATTTATTCTTTAAAATGTATTTCATGTTATTATTAATTCATTTGAAATTTTAGATTTAGATGTTTTTTAATATTCGACCGTTTCGAAATTGAAATTTAACACATCATCAGGACTATTTCGTATAAAGAAATTCCAAACAAGATCTTCTAAATTCTACTATTAGTTATTCAGACAGGCCGGGTTAGAATAACAATAGTTAGAATTAGAAAACTACAAGCGAAGTATTATAATGCATATAAATCAATAATAGAAAAGTCAAATTTATTTCAAATAAAATTCCAGTTCTGTATCTCTGTGGACTGTCAAAATTGAAATTTAAATTTTCGTTAAAATTTTAATTCAAAATCCTCGTTCAAGATATTCAAGTTTTAATTATAAGTTTTTAATTATATGTCTTAAGTTTTAATTCGTGTACGTATAAGTTTAAGTTTAAATATGGGATAAATTGTAGAACTAAAAATCCCACTATCCTTAAGCTCTAAAATACTTATTGTTAGTTTAAGCGTTAATAAGTAAATGTCCCTAATTTTTACGGTACTTTTAATACGAATATAAATATTTTAGTTACTTTGTTCGATAAGCTACGTTTTAAATGTAAATTCTTTGTGAAAATAAAAATCGTAGCTAAAAAAAATAAACTTATAAAAATATTTTTAATTTAATTTTTGGTGTAAAATATATTTTTTATTATTTATGTATGTTTTAATATGTATGCAAATTAGAACTATACACAATTATTATATAAAACGTTAACAGATGATGCTGTTTCTACTTGGTGACACATTTTAATTACATAAAATAATAACATTCGGTGTAAGTTTCACAAATATATCTTCCTTGTTAAATGTTTGTCTAGATGAGAATTATTCCGAATTTGTTCAAAACCTTTTTATAAACAGAACAATGGTTTACCTCATTTAGCTATGAACATATTTCAAGACATCATTCTTAATTCTATCAATGTAATATTCTGGTATCTCTATGTTGGAGTAAGACCAATTTTTGAATTTATTAAATACCCAAAATAATGCAATAAACTTTGCTATGGAAATAGAAAAGAACCGCAGTTAAAATTTCCTTGATATAACCTTAGCGCGTTTAGAAAAATCAATGCAAGACAGTTGGATTATTACACGCATTCTGAACATGCTACCTCCGAAGCTTCATCACTTCAGGATTGCATGGGACAACGTCGCCGCCGCTAAGAAAACGATCGACATACTGACAGAGCGACTTAGACTAGAAGAGGATCGTCTCAATAAAAGTGAACAATCAAACGGATTAACAATAACAAACGCATTATTTGTCAAGACAAGCGTGAAGTCGGGACAACACAGCTCTATCACACAGGACAACATGTCTACACTTTGCTTCAAATGTGGACAAAAAGGACATATGAAAAGGAACTGTCGCAATAAACCATGTGCCAAGTATATCACATATTGCAAAAATAACTACGCCTGCAACACATGTGGGCAGAAGGGTCACTTTGCTAAGGATTGTATGAGAAGACAGGACAACAGAACTGCAAACGAAGCAATGGATAGAAGCGATTCAAGACAGTCAAACCGAAGAGCACTAGCAACCGTGGGTCTGTCAAACGCAAAACTGAACGACATCGAGTCCAGGAAGAATTCACGAAACTGTTTGTACCAGGACTGTGCCGCAACACAACACATGACATCACACAGGAATTGGTTCGCTGATTTTGTCAATTTGGAGAGTCCGTCTGTTGTACTCATTGGAGATGCAACGAGATTGAAGGGAACAGGCATTTGAAACGTTGAACTGGAAGCTTTCAAGGGCAGAGCCTGGTACAAGGTAGTAATAAAGGACGTTTTATATGTACCCAAGTTGAGCTTCAATTTATTTTCGCTGGGACAAATTCTGGATATAGGCTATGTACAAACTGCAGATTGTGACAGATCGATCTTTAAGACGTCAGATATGAAAGAAATCGTAGCAATGGCGGTACGTGACGGATGTTTATACAGGACGGAGCTACGACGAGAGGAATTGGAACAGTGTCTTGCTGTCACTTCAATCAAAAGCTGGCACGAAAGACTAGCGCACCAGAATATTCGACACGTCAGGAATATTCTTGACAGAAACAAAATTACGTACACGGCCGACTGGAATAATCGAGTATGCGAAGGATGCATTTTTGGTAAGAAACATCGAGTGTCTCATCCAATCAATGAAAAAGTTTCTAGCCAGTAATTGGATCTGATACACGTTGATCTAGGCGAGATGAACAAGTCGTCTCTTGGAGCAGCGAAGTATTTTCTCCTTTTTAAGGACGACTTCTCACACTATAGAACCGTATACTTTCTAAAATATCTGCAGTGTCATGCACCAAACTTTCTTATCTGCATATGGGTTAAACCATATCGTAGTTACATTATTTTTCTAATTTATAATATTCGTTCTAAAATTTATTTCGCTTTTACAGTAAATATATTTCTTAGAAACAATATAAAATGTCAAACTTCAAATTATTTACGTCTATTTTGTTAAACAATTGACAGGCGCAGATGATACGATTTATGTAAAAATATATATAATAAGCAGAAATTTAATTTGAAGCCATTACCCTTTTTGGAAAAATAATTCAAACAAAAGTTGTGCTATATATAAATATATTTAATTTTTGTTCATAAAAATTTTCTGTAACTGTAACCATTTTTGAGTAATTGCAGAAAATTCAAAAATTGACTGGAGTAAACAGGCACTTCCGCTTTGAATATTATTTTCAAAAATAAGATGTGCACACCTCAGGCATATGCTAATCTTAAGTTTAAAGTTTCATAATTTTAGCTTCAAGCGTTTAGGCTAAAGAGAACATACACACACACAGACACACACACACACACACACACAGACGGACGTCATTCCAAAAATAGTTGGAATCGATTCAGGGAAGGTCAAAACGTATATTTCCGTTAAAATCTCGAGATCGAAATTTTTCATGATTACAATACTTACTTATACTGCGTATAAGAAAGGAACAAGAAAGATGAAGCTCGTAGAAAGTTGGAACAATTCATCAAATTTGTCGAAAATCAATTCGGAAGAAAAGTAAAAAGTCTAAGGTCCGATAACGGGAAAGAAATAAAAAATGCAGATACGAAGAAATTTCTCGACGAGCTGGGAATTTTTCACACTTTCTGAAATGCATACAAGCCGGAACAAAATGGAAGAATAGAAAGAGAAATGAGGACAGTGTTTGAGTCAGCGCGGTTCGTCATTCACGCACTCAACTTAAATGAAAATTTGTGGGCCGAAGCTGTGAATTACTATGTTTTCACGTTAAACCAGACGGGAACAAGCTCCGAAAAAGGGAAAACTTCGGCAGATCTATGGTTCGGGCGACAGATAAAATTAAACAAATTGAGATCTTTCGGATGCAGCTGTTATGTACTGACCCCCAAACATAAGAGAACAAAGATGAATCCCAAATCAAAAAAAGGAATATTTGTAGGCTACATGACAGGTAAAAAAGATATTATTTGTTCAGATAATGTCATTTTTATAGAAGAAGAAAATGAATCCAAACTCATGGAAGTAGAGGTAGCAGTAAGGAGCAGAGCAACGACAGAATCACCCTCAGATTCGGAGGAGTCATAAGTAATAAATGATGACGAACCGGTCGATCGCGTAAATATGCCAGACGAACAACAGAGAAGATCAGGATTACGCAGTCGTCAAGAATTAATACCGCCGTCGAGATTTAAAGACTACGTGATGGGCTATATTTGTGATGGAAGGTGCGTCAATGTGGCCATGATTGGCGAAGTAGAAGATATTTCGATTTCAGAGGCCCTAAGAGATGGAAATTGGCTCCGAGCAATGAAACAAGAATTTAAGGCTCTGCAGAAGATTAAAACATGGACATTAATGGAATGCCCAAAAGAAGTAAGACCATTAACATGCAAATGAATTATACGTGAAAAAACGAACGGAAAGTTGAAAGCAAGACTAGTCGCACAGGGTTTTCAACAGCAAGAGGGTATCGACTATTTTGAAACCTTCAGCCCCGTAGCTCGTTATGCATTCATTCGGCTAATTCTGAGTCATGCAGCCTCGGAAAGACAGAAACTCATTTCGTTTGACGTGATCACAGCCTTCTTATATGGGGACCTGGAGGAGGATTTGTACATGCTGCAACCTGAAGGTTTAAGATGGTACAGCTGGAGTCTGCAAACTAAAAAAAAGCCTATATGGACTCAAACAAGCCCCGAAGAAGTGGAATGAAAAGATTGGAAGCTTTTTAGAGAAAATCGGACTGAATAGCACAGATGATGATCCCTGTGTTTTTTTACAATAATACAAGAACTTAATGATGACGTTATTCGTCGACGACGGTCTAATTGTTGGGAAAGACAGACAGGAGATCTATCAAGTTCTGGAAAGGATTAATAAGAGTTTTGAAATTACATATAATCGACAGATCCAGAACAAAATATCATATCTCAGAATGGATATTCGAGTTGAACCGGAAGGAATTTCTGTGAGTCAGGCAAAATATACACAGACGTTTCGAATGTAACTCGTGCAACCCTGTATCAACGCCTATTGAGAAAGGCATGATTGCGGAAGAAACGAACCGAATTAACGACAAGCCCGTATCTACTGACACACCGTATCGCGAAGCTATTGGGAGTCTTCTTTATCTCTCCACAACTTCTCGTCCGGACATTGGGTTTGCCGTGAATTTCTTGAGTCGTCAATGCAAGAAACCTATGTCAAGCCATTGGAAAATGGTAAGAATAATTTTTCAGTATCTCAAGGGAACGATCAAAGCCGGGATTTTCTTCAATGGAGGTACTACTCTGGAGGCTTATTCAGACTCGGACTACGGAGGAGACGCCGAAACGGGACATTCGACGAGTGAAGTTCTTCTGAGACGAGGAGGACCAATCGTTTGGTATACACAAAAGCAGCGTCTCGTCGCCACTTCGACGGCCGAAGCAGAATACAGAGCTGCTGTCTCGTCCATCGATGAAGTCAGCTGGATCAGGAGGATCGGACGTGAACTCAGGATTCTTGACTCGGACTCACCCATTACTTTGTTCGTGGATAACCAATCTGCTATACACATGTTACACAACGCCCATGAGGGCAAAACCACGAAAGGCAAAAGACATATAGAGATTCCCAGAAAATTTATCCAGGAACATATTGGTAGGACTGTAAACATTAAACATGTACAAAGCAGTGAGCAACTTGCTGACATACTTACCAAGCAACTAAGTCGAAACGTATTTATAAAACTTCGTTCTAAAATTATTAAGGAGGAGTGTTGTGATTAATGAATTTATTAATCAAAACACATACACTGACTCAATTTTACCTTATTCATCTAATCAGCCACTTAATATAAAATTGACATCTTTCAATTCATCGACTCATAAATATTACTATGTCTCTTAAAAATTATAATAGAGAACTAAATATCATCAAAACGAATGCTATTAACAATGGGTATGACCATAACTTGATATACCAAATGATTAACAGAATTAATAACAAAACACTGCAAAAAGAAGTATATAATGGGAAATTTAATCTTTCTCAGAACAAGAATTACATGAAATTTAAAAACATAGGCAATAAATTTAGATAAGATAATATTGTACCATGTTTTTACTACAACAGTAATTGAAAGAATTTATTAGTTAGCAATAAGTTAAATTCGAAAGACAAACTAGATTCATCCGGTATATATGAAATTAAATGCAGTAACAGTGACTCATTTTATATAGAGCAAACAAGTAGAAGTTTTGGCAAAAGATTTAATGAACACATGCGCCCTTGAAAGTTGAAAAAAACTGACTCTAGCTTCGCCAACCATTTAATTGAGAAAAAACATACATTCAAAATAGATAATTTAAAAATATTACACAAAGCAGAGAAGGGTGCTAAATTAACATTTATAAAATCTGTAGAAATAAACAATGCCTTAACCAGAAAGAAGCCCATACAAAATGAACAGCTAGACATATTCCAATCTGAAATAATCCCATACCTGAACCAAATATTACCACAATAAGATGTATTCCAAAGTTCGTTACCTTACCTGCCATAATCTGCTTTCATTTTTATTTTCTTATACGCAGTATAAGTAATATTTGTAATCTTGAAAAATTTCGATCTCGAGATTTTTGGAATGACGTCTGTATGTATGTGTGTGTGTGTGTGTGTGTGTGTGTGTGTGTGTGTGTGTGTGTGTGTGTGTGTATGTGTATGCGAGTGCTCTACAGCCCAAACGGCTAAAGGGAAAATTTTTAACTTGAGATTTGTATATGCCTGGCAAGAAAACCTCCTATTTTTGTAAACAATATTCCGCCCGGAAGTGCATGTATACTCTAGTAATTTCTTGCAATTTCTGCAATTACTCAAAAACGGTTGCAGTAATAGAAAAATTGTTATAGATATCAGCATTTTGTACAACTTTTATTTGAAACTTTTTTTCCCAAACGGTACCGGAAACAAGAAATTGGCTCTTGAAATTTCTTCATATTACATTTAATTTTACATAAATCGTATCATCTGTGCCTGTCAATTGTTTTTCAAAAAAAAACAAAACAGACTTAAATAATTTGAAGTTTGACATTTTATATTTATTCAAAGAAATATATTTAACGTAAAAGTGTTCAAATATTATAAATTAGAAAAATAATGAAAGTAGGATGTGATTTAACCCAAAAGCGTATAAGAAAGTTCGGTGCATGACACTGCAGATGTTTATATTATGGTTCATCTCCGACAAAGTTTTGTTTTTACCCACCTATCTGGAATTTCCTTCATTTACCGCTTAATCCCATAAATTTCATTGGATTATAGATAGTTAAATAGTTTGTAGTCTATAAGCTTGTTACCTTGTATTCTCATGTCAGACCTGAAGATGGTGTTATAACCGAAACTAGTCGTCTCTATAAAATATATTTGTGAAACTTACACCGGGTATTGTTATTTTATTTAATTAGAATATCTCAGACAGATATATTCAACGTATAAGTTTACGACCGTGTTATATTAAATAAGAAATCATTTTCTCAGCGGCCATGCTTATGCTTTTCACGCTCTTATGACGTTATCACTTTTGTGGTTTGGGAGGTCTATTTTTAAAAGAGAGATAATGTTTAAAGTGATTACTAAACTATTTATTATATATATATATATATATATATATATATATATATATATATATATATATATGTATATATATATATATATATATATATATATATATATATATATATATATATATATATATATATATATATATATATATATATATTGTTGCTTTATGTGCACAACAACAAATTAAGAGAGCCTGTAATGTAAAATAATATTAAACTATGGGACTTTGGACCAACTGCATCTTAAACAGTTCTAAAATTCATTTGTGAAACTTAACATTGATTTTCTTATTATATTTTACATTGTATTTTGCTTTCATTTCATGAAAAGGTATACAAAGTATATTGGAAGATGTGATGTACTGTTAGAAATCGTTTAATGTATCAATTACAAATACATTTGAATAATTTTGCATTAAATATGAATCCTACCCCTAATATAAGCAAGCCAAGTAACAAGTTTAATTGTCAAACACTGTAGCTTGCGCTACATCGTCGGCTTTATTACCGTTAATTTAATAACACATAAGGGCACGTGAACACGATTTTTTAGATGAGTATTAATAGGTGATAATAAATCGAACAGTTCGAGTAAATGTACTTATTGTTCTAATTTTAAAAAAGCATATCATTTGTTTGCATACTATACTCTACCAAGTTACGGTGGCTCATTGTAATACGATTTTTACAATTTCTGTTCATACCCAAGCAACTAACCACTATCCTTACTTTTCAATATTCCCGCACAAGTCAGTGCTCTCTCTTATATTTATTACTTCCAAAGAGATTACCACTAGTGCCCAACTACTGGATTAGCATCACACTACAAGGACTATCCCCGCCCGTGAAGTGTTTATTTTCGTTACAAATCTCATTGATAAATTAAATTTAGCTAAGCACTTATAATATAATCCCAGTTCAATAACATTGCGTATTATTGCGTAGTTTTTGATCTATTCAAAATGTTGTGCGATTTGTTTGTATGCCAATATTACATTAAAATGCGCAGTTGTTGTTCTTTTGGTTGTAGTGATGGTATTTAAAATAGTTGAATTTTAAAAGTAAAAAATTTGAGGGTAGAACACTGTCGCGGAATAAAATACGCAGAATTTACAATTTTACCATTTGTAAAAGTTAAAAAGTATTTGATTGAAAATATTATTATTCTAAAATAATATTTATATTATATTATTGTATAATAATAATATAATATACAATATTACATAACTATTTTTCACTACGAACAAACCATATTTTTTATTTTTTGTTGATTACTTCATGGACCGAGCCTTACATATTTTAGGTTATTTCAAATCGTACGCTTAGCAGAAGTCAGAACCAGATAATGCTACGAAAATCTGCTAAAGGCACTACTAGCGTTGCGACCTATTCGGTTTCTAGCTAGTGTCATACACAAGAAGGACAAAAATGAAAGTTTTTTATTTGGGCTGTTTTCTCCCGGCGACCAATACGGAGATGAACTGGTGGTATCACGAGGTCTGGCCACGGTGGTAGCGTTGTATCGTCCTAACGAATCGGCGGGGTTTGGGGTATCACACTCCGCAGTCGTGTGAAAGCTCTATCATCCAGATATTTCTTCTCTAAACAAACGGTAACCTCGGCCGACTGTGAGCCACGGCGCGTGTCCTTGAATTTTATAGCGCCTAGCCTGACTAACACTTGAGGGTGTGAAATAATTCTTGCCAGATTAAACAGAACAAAAAAACATCTGTGTGAGTTTGTGTGTGTTTCTGTGTGTTTCTGTGTGTGTATGTTCTCTACAGCCTAAACTGTTGAAGCTAAAATTATGAAGCCTTAAACTTAAGATTGGCATATGCCTGAGGTGTGCACCTCTTATTTTTGAAAAATTTATTCAAAGCGGTAGTGCCTGTTTACTCTAGTCATTTCTCGCAGTTTCTGCAATAACTCAATAATGGTAACAGTTACAGAGAAATTGTATCGACACATATGAATGGTATTTATATTTCGCACAACTTTTGTTTGAAATGTTTTTAAAAAAAGAGTACTGGTTTCAAAATAATAGCTATTTAAATTTCTTCTTATTATATTGTCACGCACGTGCCACGCTAGAGCCAAATCTAGTCCACCGTGGGATCCACGCTAGGTTCACACCTAGGTCATCCACGTGTACGATTTCACAACAAGCTGGTCCATCGGGCGCGACAAGCATTTCGTAAACCTTATCAACAATAACGATTTTCCAATACTATCATACAACGACATTCCGAAACGTCATGATAATACTGATGTCATAAATCCAAGTGCAAGGCAAAGGTTACCTCCGCATACCACAAAACCCACACCCGGGATAATCCAATCTTATATAAAAGACCGGGAAGAGACAAGCTGGACAATCTCACAGAGTCTTTCATAGTCACTGCCAGATTACGATAAACTTTATATCGAAACCTAACGCTAGAATCAGTGTAACATGTGTACCTTAAACGCAATGCTGTAAGTAACTTTATTTCAATAAACACCAAACTAAAACGTATAAATGTATAATTGTGTTATGACTTAGTAAACTCCCTTCATATCCTCTTGTGCTTGACCCCTGATATGATATAAACCCTGCAGGAGTTACAGTATTGGCTGGTACCTCAATTCAGTTAAGAGAATCACGTCACAGCCAACCCCCAGCTCGTGACAATATTTATTTATACATAAATCGTATCATCAGCGCCTGTCAATTGTTTAACAAAATAGACTTAAATAATTTGAAGTTTGACATTTTATATTTAATTTTAGAAATATATTTATTGTAAAAGCGATCTAAAGGTTAGAGCAAATATTATAAATAAGAAATATGATGAAACTGCGATGTGGTTTATTCCAAATGCGTATAAGAAAGTTCGGTGCATGAAACGGCAGATGTTTTAAATTCTAATGATCTTATCAAAATGCGTGTAAGAAAGTTCAGTGTCAGACACGACAGATATTATATCTTGTCACTCTAGAGAAGACTAGTTCACAGTCGCTTGCAATTTTAAAGTGAGGGCGAATCCCAATAGTCACAATTCACCATATGTGTATTGAACTGGCAAGCGGAATTATGTACGTATGTACGCATACACAAAATAAAATAAGAAAGTATCTAGGTAAATACATTTAAATAATGTTAATTGTACTAAATTAAATATTCAACAATTGAAACGGAACAGTAATTTTAATTGTTGTCTATAAGTGACTGCCGAACAACCTTGAATCTATAAGAAAATTGATTAAAACTGTACTTAGCTTGCTTCCTTCAAGCAACCTAACTTAATCTTGTTGTTGTTGAGTCCGAATCAGTTTCAAATCCTCGATAGGTAGCAATCCAAAGAGCCGCAAAAATATAAAAAGACAAGCATTTCCAAGTATAAAATATCTGGCATGTCTGACACTGAACTTTCTTATACGCATTTGGGTTAGATCGTAAGAATTTAAAAAAAATTGAGAGTGAGAAGTATTGACTGTAATATTGAAATGGTATTTTTTTGTAACCAGTACCTTTTCTGGAAAATCATTTCAAATATAAGCTATGTGAAATAAATAATAATAAATATCTTTTATTTTCATTCCAAATAATTTTACTGTAAGTATTATCGTTTTTGAGTTATAGCAGATTATTGAAAATAACTTTATTTTTGTAACCAGTATCTTTTCTGAAAAATATTTTCAAATAAAAGTTATTATACGCATTTTGGTTAGATCGTTAGAATTTATAAAACTTTGAAAATTTTTAAAAATTTTAAATTCTGATGATCTAACCAAAATGCGTATAAGAAAGTTCAGTATCAGACATACCATATATTTTATTGTACATATACAGTGAGCGCAATAAGTATTCGTACAGTTGAAATTTTCACAAAGAAACTAGGTACTTTTACAGGAAAACAATTGAAAGTAAGTAAAATATAAAAATATGTAGAGTATCATGACTAAACACATTCAATATTTATACATAAGTTAATCAACAAAATTAAATTATAGTGCCAATAAAAAATAAACATCTGCAGTATCATGCACCGAACTTTATTATACGCATTTGGGTTAAACCATATCGTAGTTTCATTATTTATCTAATTTATAATATTTGTTCTAACCTTTAGATTGCTTTCACACTAAATATTTCTTTGAATAAATATTAAATGTCAAACTTCAAATCATGAAAGCCTATTTTGTTAAACAATTGACAGGCGCTGATAATACGATTTATGTAAAAATTATATAATAAACAGAAATTTATCTAGAAAAGTAGATACAAAGCGCCGGTCCGAGCACAGTTCAACGTCTCGCTTCTGATTGGTCGGGCCGTTGTTGACGTCATAGGGAGTGTTGGTTTGACGTGGGTGTAAAGCGGGTTGTGTGATATTTGGGATACTTAAGAAGATATCACAAATGCACGTGAATGTAAAGCGGGTTGTATGATAATTTGTGTACTTTGTTTTTTTTGTGAATGTAAAGCGGGTTGTATGATGTTTGGGGTATATTCAATTAGACCAGTAGAGTATACCAACTTAACGTGAATGTAAACCAGGACTAGTAGAGTATCCTAGGTTGCAGTACTTAATTAATAAGAGAGTAACCCAAGTTGCATATTGGTGTTCTGTACCAACTTAACGTGAATGTAAAGCAGATTGTATGTTGTTTTAGAATTCATTATATTCATAATAATTTTTGTTTTAAGAAATATATTCAACAATTTGTACATCTTATTTGGGGGTATAATAAAGTACACCAAAAAGTAAAAAAAATTTTGTTTTATTTAGAGTACTTATACGTAATTAATTTTAAAATATATTTAATGCTTACAACTAATTAATAAATATATATTACATTAATATGGTGGAATATGAGCACCGTTAGAGCACCCATTTCTCCACCATAAATTAATTTTGTATTATTTGGGGGAACACCCCAAATTATAGTTTCTATTTTCTAAAAAAAAAAATATTAACATAAAATATTACTTACAACATTTAAATTTAATTTCTTATTTAAAAAATATTTAACAATTCTATCAGAATCTGAAACAAACACATTTTTTAAATATAATTTTATTTAAATCACTGTACTTATAAAAAACATACATTTCTCTACCATGTTTGCTTTGTTAATGCATGAATTTTTTTTAATAATGATACCACATCAATGAAACCACATCCTTTTTTTTTCTTATCACATTTTGCATAATTTAATACAACACACTATATAGATTGGATGATTAATAGGGATAGGTTTTATAAGTTATTAAATATAAACAAAAATATATTTTTAACATTTTAAAAATTTATTTTATATTGTAGTAATAGAACAAGTACAAGTGAATACATTGATGAATTTATGTAGAAAAAAAAATGTTATTACAATTTGATTTACGTTATTAAACAATATGTTAGAAAAATTATATCGGCTTAACTGATGATGATATATTATAATAATTACATGTACAAGTGGTTGATGAAAACCATTCGAATATTTGATTCAAACATATAAAACAATAATTATATTCTTGATTACATAAGAAAGAGTACATTGATGCATTGTCTAGAATAAAATGTGTGGTTTTTTGATTAAAAAAATACCACATATCAGCTATCATATTTTCGTTAGGATTAAATATATTGCAAGCTGAATTATTAATTTTTGAAGTTGAACATTCTACGCAAAATCGACGAATATTCCAGCAACTACTATCTGTATAACTAGGAATAAGCCATTTATGATAAGTTATTACAATGTGGTTTGAGTTATTAAAGCAATATGGTAATATTGAACTAAAAGATTCATTTGAAATTTCATTTGCATCTAAATTATTATAATCAATAAATAAATCGCTATTGGTGGACCTACCATCATCAGTTAAATCATCATTGTCGGATGAATCGATATCATTTTCTAGATTTACAACTAATGGAAACTCGGTTGACACATTCCAATTGCCTGGTATCTCTTTAAATATATATGTAAATTGTGGCGCCATTTTTTCTCAATAGAATTAGTTTGTCTCGTAAAATTCTATTTTTTGAATGTGATCTTCTTTTTTAAATACTTTGAAAAATGAACCATTTAATTTTGAAATTTCATTCTCTGTTAGTACCTTAAAGCGTTTCGGTAGATACACAATGAAGTCTTCAACTTCTAAGCAAATAGATTTTCCATATATTGTTCTTACCAGCTTTGCCCCATTAATTGCATATTTTTTTGATTCATCTAAATCAAATAACTTTATAATTGTATTTGATTTGACCAAACCAAGTTGGTTAAGTTTTTGGAAATCTATGTCTAATAAATTATTTGTTTTAGATTTAATATGTAAAATTTAAATATTATAAACTTACCAATATTTAATGGAACAGATATTTAGCGACGAGTAATTTTGGTGATATACTGTAATGTTAATAATTTTGTCACCTTATTTATACAATTTAATAACAATAGTTGTGGTAATAAATAAGATAAGATAGCTTGCAACAAAGACGGTTGCATGTTTTAAGAAACAGAACGAAACAGGAAAATTTTATTTTTTATGTGAGATAAATTATGACAAAGACAGTTGTTTTTTTTTATTAAATAGATCGTAGCAGGATTTGGTTAACTTATTATCTTTTAAGCCAACCAAAACAGGATATTGGTGTTTTGAATAATGTGTTAACAAACAGTTTATTTTTTATCACATTTCTATATAATATACAAACCGAAAATAGTTTTTGTCATTACTTTATTGTTATTTTTCGAAAATGCCTGGGCAATCTCATCGAAATTTATTCACCAGGGAAGACTTACGAAATAGAGATATATGTTTAATATACAAGGGTTTTGAAAGATCCATAACAAATGGTGGTATAAATTATTTGTGTTATCTGTGTGGTCTGGGGGTAATTTTTAATGAATCTGTTGATTTAAAACTAGTTGTGATGGAAAAACACAACATAAATTTCTATACGACTGAAATTAATATTGAGCAGAAATGTTTTAAATGTAAGCAATTGATAAATCGTGTAGTGGATCCATTCGATTGCACAACATGTATAGATATAGAACAGTTCGGACAACATATGATTTAAAATTTATATGAATACCTTAATACTTTTATTTATATTTTATTTCATTAGTCTTAAATAATATTTAATATGTCTTCTAATGGGGTTAAGTCGATAGATATTAAGAGTGCTTTTAAAAATCGGGTGTGTTGTGGTCGAATTGTAAACAGTGATCATATTCTTGAACCAACTGACTTTTTAGAACAATGTAAATTAATATTAATTGTAAAAATTGGACAATTTATGTTTGAACATCGCTCACCAGTTAAAATTGTTTGTGATTTGTGCTGTGATTATATTGTAAAGAAAGGTGAACAGGAACTTATAACTGAAATCTTTCACACATCTAAGATGGCTCCCATCACTATAAGTGATGACTTTTCAACATGGTTTACGAATAATGTGGTCGGTCCGATTCGTAAAAACATGGATGAATTTCAAGAACGTGATTTGGGAAAAGCTTTGTTGTGTATCAAGAACTTGCAAGTATGTAAATAAAATAAATGTCTTTTGCAAATTATAATATAGAAATATGATAAATTTAGGTGAACATCAATAAATTCAATCCAGTAAATGGTGGTTCTTCATACATCGAACTCCCGAATTCGATTAAAAGCAGGCAGGCGGTGGTGAATGTGCATAGTAATGATGAGAATTGTTTTATATGGTCCCTTCTCTCTGCAATGTTTCCTGTTAGTTCAAATTCTCAAAGACCGTCCAAATACCTCCAAGACCCTTATGAAATTTTTAATTTAACCAATATTCACTTTCCTACTCCATTGACAGATATCCCCAAATTCGAAATACAGAATGACTTGTCTATTAATGTTTATGGTCTTGAATGTGATGGAAAGAGTAATAATTATAATGTAGTAGGACCATTACATTATACAAAAAATAAAAAAGACCAACACATAAATCTACTTTATTGGAAACAGGCAAATCAATCACACTTTTTTTGTGATTTTGTGATCGATGTTTACAATATTTTGGATGAGCAGACTTGTTAAAACGTCATGAAGATGAGAAGTGGCTTAAATTTAAAAATTATATGCGTAAAGAACGTCATCCATTTATAATTTACGCAGATTTTGAATCTCTAACGGTACCAGTTAATACTTGTCAACCAGATCCAACAACCTCATACACCAATGAATATCAAAAACATATAGCATGTGCAGTTGCTTATCAATTGGTATGTTCATATGATAATACATTATCAATATTTGAATTATATCGTGGAACAGAACCAGCGAAATGGTTCATGAAAAAATTATATGAGATTGTGTTGAAAGTGTATGCATTTTATAAAAACATTGCATCAATAAAAATGTTTGAAGGGGACTATGTTGATTTCACCACCGCTGAAAAATGTCATATTTGTGATAAATTGTTTGGAGCGGATGAGGAAACGAAGAAGGTTGGTGACCACTGTCATTTAACAGGTAAATTTAATTTCAAAAATATTATATTACACATTACTTATATTATTTTATGTTCAGGAAAATTTCGTGGTGCCGCTCACAACTCATGTAATTTAAATTATCAATATCCTAACTACATTCCCGTATTTTTCCACAATTTAAGTGGTTATGACAGTCACTTTCTCGTGAAAGAACTCGGGGCTACTGAAGAGAAAATAAAATTAATACCTGCCAACGAGGAATGTTATATATCCTTCTCTAAAATGGTTGGGGGTATGGAGCTCAGGTTTCTTGATTCTCTCAGGTATGTTAATTGTAGTAAAGAAAAAAAATGTAAAATATATGTAAAAAAACTATTGTAATATTTCTAGATTTATGAACAGTTCACTAGACAAGCTTGTCAGCCATATGGACGCTAATGCATTTAATATCATGCGGAAGAACTATTCAAACAATGTTAAATTTCAACTACTAACTCGAAAGGGTGTATTTCCCTATGACTATGTGAACTCATGGGATCGGTTTAAAGAAGAACAGTTACCACCAAAAGAGGCGTTTTATTCCAAACTGCGTCAAGTTGGTATAAGTGACACGGATTACTCCCACGCTCAACTTGTATGAAGCACATTCAGTCATAAAACAATTGGAGACTACATAGATTTATATCTCAAGACTGATGTGATACTACTAGCAGACATCTTTGAAAATTTTAGAGATATCTGCTTCAAATCATATGCTCTAGATCCTGCTCACTACTATACAACACCTGGTAAAAATTAATTAATCTGCTTTCAACAATTTGAAATGACTTGATTATTTTTTTATAGGCCTGGCTTGGGATGTTATGTTAAAAATGACTGGTGTGCATTTGGAGCTATTAACTGACATCGATATGCTCTTATTCTTTGAACGAGGTATACGTGGAGGTGTTAGTCAATGTTGTAATCGATATGCCAAAGCCAACAACCATTACATGACATCATATGAATCAACTAACCCCGAGAAGTATATAATGTTTTTGATGCATGTAATTTATATGGTTGGGCAATGATACAATGTTTACCACATGGAAATTTTGAATGGTTGACTAACGATCAAATTCTTGCTTTTGAAGTAAATTCAGTATCTGAGAATGGTTCCAGTGGGTACATACTTGAAGTTGATTTAGATTATCCTCAACACCTACACAACATACATAAAAACTTACCACTATTCCCAGTTCAACAAACACCCCCCGGTTCGAAATTTAAAAAATTATTAACTACCTTACATAATAAGGTAAAATATATAATCCATTATAGGAATTTAAAACAAGCCATAGCACTGGGTATTAAATTAATAAAAATTCATAGAATCATATAAAATAAAATAGCACGAAACGATTTTGAAAAAAAATTTTTAAATTAATGAACAATGCAGTATTTGGAAAAAGCATGGAAAATATAAGATAATATAGAGATATAAAACTAGTTTCTAAATGGAATGGAAGAGGTGGTGCGCGAAAATTAATTGCAAAACCAAATTTCAAGAAATCGACTACATTAACTTCGAATTTAATTACAATTGAATTAAATAAAGTTAAAATTAAATTCAACAAACCTGCTTACGTGGGCATGGCTATTTAGGATATAAGCAAATATTTAATGTATGATTTTCATTATACTTACACACTTCAAACATTTACACAACCTAAACTTCTATACATGGATACCGATTCACTCATTTATGAATTTAATGAAGATTCATATATACAAATTAAAATGGATATTAATAGATTCGCCACTTCAGATTACTCCACAAACAATAAATATGGGATACCTCAAGCTAACAAAAAAGTTGTGGGATTGTTTAAAGATGAAAACGCAGGCTTGTTAATGACTGAATTTGCTGATTTACGTTCTAAAATGTACTCATTTAAATTGGATAATGATATATCTTATTCTAAGGCAAAGAGTATATCGGGGGTTGTGACAAAGACCCTTACTTTGGATGATTACAAGAGAACACTTTTTAACAAAACAAAATCACATAAAATGTAAAATAATATTATATCTAAAAAACATGACATATATACAGTTGAACAAAACAAACTTGTACTCAGTGCAGATGATGATAAAAGATATTTACAACCAAACTCTACAGACACACTACCGTGGGGGCACTACAGTATATCTAATGAAAATTGAAGTATCATAATTATGAATATTTTTTTAAATTTTATCACTGTATTTTGTTTTTGTTACATTTTAAAAACAATTTTTGTATTTTTTAGATTATTAATTTAATATATATATATGATATTATAAAACATCTTTCTTTTTTATCCATGAATTATAACTAGAGTCAAATCCTAACCATTTCACGTGAACCTTGGATCCCTTTGTTTTTAATACCTTTTCCACTAGATAAATATTGGGATGTTTTGTTTTCTGCAATTCTAGTTCATAAAATCCACCTTCGATTGGTCGTCCATGCAAGTCTTGGAGTTTATACGTTACTGGGTTTGTTATTTGAATATTTACTATTTTAAATATTTCAGTGGACCAATTAGGAGTATAACCTTTATTGAATACCCCTTTCACTTTGCTTATTCGTACATGATTACCGATTTTTAATTTCGAATGCCCTACAATCTTAATATTACTGTAAACAGTATCCAATAAATTTTTTTCATTATCATGCGTCACATCTTTGGGGCACATTTTTATAGTGCGATGTTTTCTTCCATTATAATTTTCTAATAATTTTGGTAATATATTGTGCCACTTATATGACCCATTTAAACTGAATTCACGCCACATACTACCTTTAAGTGTACGATTAAATCTTTCTACTACACTCGCTTTGAGATTGCTTTATGTTGAATAATGGTTGATTTTATGTTGTTTCATTAGTTTTTGAAATTCAGAGTTGTAGAATTCTTTACCATTATCTGACTGAATATTATATGGTATACGATGTTGACCTAGTATTTTATTCATAGCTCGTGTAACGTCATTAGCAGATTTTAACTTCACAGGCACTGCCCACGCATACTTTGCAAAAACATCTATTACAGTAACAAATATATATACCCCCTATTCTCTCTTGCATACGGAATCATTTCAACAAGGTCACATTGCCACAAATCGTCAATTCCTTTTGTTATTACTTTACGTCTTAAATATGTTCGACGAGCAGGTTTATGCAATTCATTCACTATGTCCAACTTGCTCATCTTCGTTTGTTGGCACTACTAACTTATTTACATTTAAAATTGGTTTTAAATATGACTCTATGTATTTATAAACAAATGGAAGTAAATCGCTTTTAAGTTTATCCAACTCTTTAGTGCATATAGCATGATTAATTGTATTAAATTTAGATTCAATCATTACAGGTGTATAATCAATAACATTTTGAATTTTTACAGTTAGACCTTTAATCTTTAAATCATTTTGATTATAAAACTCCTTCTGAATTTCATCTGATTTAATTAAATCATCTATCTTTAATTTATTTATATTAATAAGTTCACTTAACCTATTTTTATATTTACTTATAGCACTATCAACATATTTTTTGTTTGCAACATTATAATTACTAGTGGGGGGAGCTACATGTGTAATTCTTCTCATTTTAGCATGGTACACATCAAGTTCATCTTCATTCAATACATCTAATGATTTGTTAATCAATTCATTAATGTATAAATCAATATAACCTTTATTTGCAACATCGTTTTCATCTTTTGGCTCGACTATATTTACTATCCGCCGATCTGATGCATCAAACTCACAAACACTATTTGTAGTTAAACTGATTTTATGTTTTAAGCTGTGCGGCTTTAACTGTCTACCAAACTTTCTCTACAGACATGTTGGATATGATCATATTAAATAATATCATTCTATTATATTTGCCTCTTTAAGCTCTTCAATAATTGACATAATTTCATTATCATGTCCGGTGTGACCTAAAGTTCGCGAAGCCATTAGCAACTTTAATCTTTCAACTAGTTCATTAGGATCATTCCAATAAATGTAATCTCTTTTATAATTAGTTAAAGTCATATTTGATGGGATTAAACCATATCCAGATGTTGATTGTGATCTATCAACTGTTATTGCTGGTCTTATTATATTTAAATACTTCCAGTTGCGTGATCCATTAAGTTGACCAGTGGAACTAAAGTTTCTCCTATGAGCGTTTGTTTGCAATATTATATTTAAATATAATTTTCTATCGTCATTAGTAAATGATGTGATAGCGGGTATTTTTTTAAATAATAATTCATAGAGGCCTGTTGTTCCTTCATACCATTGATCTCCAATCTTTAGATCATTATGTTCGATCTCAACTGACATGTTACCTATTTTAAAAATACCATCACTATCTTTTCTAATTCCATATACTTTATCAGTGTCACTCTCATGTAATGCGAAAAAAAGCATGTAAGGGGCTGCAATATCTCCTGCAGATTGCTTTAATTGTTCAAATTCTTCTAGACCTTCTGGGGTATCTAACTGTGTTATAAATTGTGTTCTTGGTGAATTTTCTTCATCTTTCATTGCTAAGTTTTCGGTTTCCAAAAATGTTGGTAATAATTTTTGAGGTTTCTTAATTGCTCCTCTACTAGGTGTATCAACCGTATTGCGATAATATGCAACAGGTGATTCATTATGTCTTTTCTTTTTTATTTTTATTTCCATAGTATCTGGGGTGTCTTCTTTAATTTTCTTTAATTGTGTTGTTGTTGTATTTGCAACTATTTCTTTTAGAGGTAATGTTAAATGTTTAAAAGTTTTCTGCAATAATTCCTCTGCATCTGCATGCCCACGTTTAAGTGATTTATACTTCTTACGTATAACATCACTAACTTGCACTATTTCTTTCAATGTTTCTTTCTCCATCTTATTCGTTTTAATTCTCTTTAACAACTCTGATGCTGATGTTGAAGTTTGTAACAGGTTTCAACACGTTTGTTATAGCTAACATAAACATTTATAACAGAATTGAATAGATTTGTTTCCAGTCTGTTGATTAAATGTGGATAAATCTTCAAATGTCTTGTATATATTGATATATCAGTATTAGTATTATTATTAAAAACATCATGATTGCAATACAATCACATATAACATCTAAGATGTCCATGTTAAATAATTATCAAAACCTTTTCGATAACGACCTGTATCAGAGTCTTTATTTATCACTTCGGCCCTGAATCGAAACGTCACCTCTCGTGTAAACCTCGTAGTTTACGTCATGTGACAAGTAGACACAGGGGCCAATAGCAGCTACAATAGGAAGCTAGTTGCAGCACTAGCGCCTGTGGCAAACACGGAAACACAAATACAACATTTCGGATAGGTACACTGCACTACACTGACACAATACACTCTGAAGAGGCCCCAGCGGCCTATAACAGAGCACTACGCTAGATAAATATTATTTATCACTACAAATCCATATTTATCTTTCCAACAATTCGCGCAAAACACTTTAAACTTGTTAAATGACATATCAGTGTTTACATGATCATTGAACACATGTTTAAGGTTCATATCATCTTGTTTAAATAACACTATTAAATTTACATTATCTCTTATGAGATGTTTAGGTATACGAGCGTAAGTTTGACATAAATAAATTGAATCAACTTGTGAGTGTTTCCCCATACTGAAATAACTACGGATACAATCCTGTTTATCACAGGCTACATCATCGAATACAAATATTGAATTGGATCTTGCATCTTGTGGTTTAACAAAATCTCAGTATTTTCATTGTAAGGTAAATAACCCATTCCTTTTACTCGTGATAGACATTTTTCTAAAAACTGATATTTTGGTTGATGAAGAGATTTAGAATATACATACACATTTGCAAAATTTAATCCATTTCGATGTGTTAACAAACCAAGCATAACATTTGTTTTGCCACAATTTGAAGGTCCACAAATAAGACATCTTATACTGTTGGGGAATAAGTCACCATGTCTTTTAAATTTAATATCAGTTGTTATATCAAAGTTTTTAACTTGCAGCTTTTGTTGTTGCTTTATAAATTTCATTATGTTACTATACCTATTTAATGTTTGTACCACTATTTATAGTTATCAGTTTACTAATGTTAGTTCATGGAGATGGTCTTATTAACAGTGCTATAAATTCAATACCTGTTGAATTACATATACCTGGATATCAGTATTGTGGTCCTGGAACTCATTTAAAAGCACGATTAAACCAAGGTGATCCTGGTATAAATCAATTAGACGTTGCATGCAAACAACACGATATTGAATATTTAAAATCGAGTGATTTATCAAAAAGGCACGAGGCAGACAAAGTATTACAAGAAAAAGCGTGGAATCGGGTTAAGTCTAAAGACGCATCTTTTGGAGAAAAAGCAACAGCTTGGACAGTTACAAACATTATGAAAGCAAAACGAAAATTTGGAATGGGTCATAAAAAATCTCGCAAACAAAAACGCAAACCTAAACCCCAGGTAATTCCAACACCTAAGGTTGGAAGATTTTTACCAGCACTTATACCTTTGCTATTACCGCTTATAGGAAAAGCATTCATAACAGGGGCTGTAAGTGGTGCAGCAGCCTATGGCACCAAGAAAGCATTGGGTGGAGGGTTACATTTAAAACCATATCAAAATGGACGATGTTTATCTTTAACAAACTGCCGAAAAGGGCGTTAAGCGATGTTGAGTTGAAACAAATCGCATGCAGACTACCATATTTTCGCGGTGTGTTTATGCGTAACGCCCTACCATCTAAACCTAAAATCAATGAGTGTGCTATAATAAATCTTGATGACAAACAAGGATTGGGAAGTCATTGGATAGCTTATAAGATACGTTATAATAAAGTTTCATATTTTTATAGTTTTGGAAATTTACAACCTCCTTTGGAGCTTATAAATTATTTTGGTAAAAATATTAAAATAAATTAATATCATAAACAATTACAAAAATTTAATTCTTATAATTGTGGTCATTTATGTTGGAAATTTCTTATAAATAAACAGAACGAATCTAACTAATACCAGTTTTTATCATGTCTTTGACGTTAACCCTAACTGGTAATACATCTGAATTATGTTCTGATTTTTTTCCACCGATTGATTTAATTGGTGAGCATGTAATTGGTTTAATTGATTTTCACACATACAATTCTATTCCAAACATAGATGCATCTAATAATAAAGTTTACTATGGGGATAAGGAATTAACTATTCCAGTAGGTTCATATGAAATTGATGAT
Source organism: Nebria brevicollis (assembly GCA_944738965.1). Classification (NCBI taxonomy): domain Eukaryota; kingdom Metazoa; phylum Arthropoda; class Insecta; order Coleoptera; family Carabidae; genus Nebria; species Nebria brevicollis. The sequence continues at coordinate 112,820 of CALYJB010000010.1, forward strand.
ATCGATCAATATTTAAAACAGATATTAGGAGATCCTAATGCAGAAGATTTTTCTTTTATGTATAATAACAAAATTGAGAAAGAGAGTAATGTAAGAAATTATATAACTGTACGTCCAAACAACAATACATTAAAATGTGAGATAAAAAGCACCCTACAAATTGACTTTACTAAGCCTAATAATATTGGTTCATTTTTAGGATTTAAAGAACGTGTACTAGAACCACATATATTACATGACTCTGATTTACCAGTTAATATTTTAAAAGTAAATACTCTTCTCATAGAATGTAACATAGTAACAGGAGCATATAAAAACGATAAGATGAGTTTTATCCTATGGTTCCTCCTGGATATAAAATCGTTGAAGTGCCATCTAATGTAATTTATTTACCTGTCAACACTCATACAATAAGTAACATTACACTAACGATTGTTGATCAAGGCGGGTGTTTAGTGAATTTTAGAGGTGAAACTATTACTATCAGACTTCACTTGAAAGAACATGGGAATTTGATATAAAAATACAACGGCTAAGAAAAGCATTACCACTTCTGTATCAACAGTGAAAAAATTAACACAAGAAAATTTAACATTTTTAATATCACAAGGGTTTATAATAAAGAAAAAAAGATGAGTGATGTATTAAACATTTATTCCAATATTGTATTTACAATACAATAGCACGTATTGAGGTACATAGTCATCAGTCATATGTGGCATCAACATTCAACAAAAGTGATGAAATTCGGATACCAATACAACAACAGGATATATATACATTACCTAGAGAAAGTTTTTTGTATATTGAAGGAAAATTAACAAAAAATGTTGGTAGTGCTGCTCCAGATGATGCCAAAATTACAAATAATGGCATTTCTTATCTTTTTGATGAGATAAGATATGCATTGAATGGTGTAGAAGTTGAGAAAAATAAATCAGTGGGGATTTGTAGTACAATGAAATCATATATTTCTCTAAGCGATTCTGAAAGTTGTGCTTTAGAAAATGCAGGATGGGGCTTAGATGTAAATATTGTGAACAGTGGAGGTTATTTTACCGTTTTATACCATTGAAATCATTATTAAGATTTGCTGAAGATTACAAAAGAATAATTGTAAATGTTAAACAGGAATTAGTTTTAATTCGAGCTCGTAGTGATAATAATGCATACACAAGTTCAACTGATTTGAAATTTAATCTATCAAAAATTCAATGGCGAGTGCCACATATTTTTGTTGCTGATAAAGAAAAACTGAATTTATTGAAAATTATTGAAAGTAATAAGACGTTATCAATGGCATTTAGAAACTGGGATCTCTACGAATATCCATTATTACCTACAACAATGAAGCAAACATGGCCTGTTAAAACTTCTACTCAATTGGAAAACCCGCGTTATGTTATTCTAGGTTTTCAATCTGATAGAAAAAATAAAATAAATAAAAATGGTATTGTTTTCGATCATTGTAAATTAACAAATATAAAAGTATACTTGAATTCTGTGTGCTATCCATATGATTATTTAAATTTTGAAAATAACCAATATGCATTATTGTATGAAATGTACACAAAATTTCAAATTTCTTATTATGGTCGTGATACAGGCTCATTACTTAAAAAAAATGATTTCAAAGATTATGCACCGCTGGCTGTAATACAGCAATATCTTAAAGTACCCAAATATCATACAACCCGCTTTACATTGATGCATTTGCGATATCTTCTTAAGTACCCCAAATATCACACAACCCGCTATACACCCACGTCAACCCAACACTCCCTATGACATCAACAACGGCCCGACCAATCAGAAGCGAGACCTTGAACTGTGCTCGGACCGGCGCTTTGTATCTACTGACTATCTTTGGAATTATGTCCATCTGTGTGTGTGTGTGTGTGTGTGTGTTTCTGTGTAATATGTAATAAGTAAATTTCGAAATACATACTAGATTCATCCGGTTTATATGAAATTAAATGCAGTAACAGTGATTCATTTTATATAGAGCAAACAAGTAGAAGTTTTGGCAAAAGATTTAATGAACACATGTGCCCTTGAAAGTTGAAAAAAACTGACTCTAGCTTCGCCAACCATTTAATTGAGAAAAAACATACATTCAAAATAGATAATTTAAAAATATAACACAAAGCAGAGAAGGGTGCTAAATTAACATTTATAGAATCTGTAGAAATAAGCAAAGCCTTAACCAGAAAGAAGACCATACTAAATGAACAGCTAGACATATTCCAATCTGAAATAATCCCATACCTGAACCAAATATTACCACAATAAGATGTATTCCAAAGTTCGCTACCTTACCTGCCATAATCTGCTTTCATTTTTACTTTTTTATACGCAGTATAAGTAAGTATTGTAATCATGAAAAATTTCGATCTCGAAATTTTAACGGAAATGTACGTTTTGACCTTCCCTGAATTGATTCCAACTTTCTTTGGAATGACGTCTGTATGTGTGTGTTTGTGTCTGTGTGTGTGTGTTTATGTGTGTGTGTGTATACGAGCGCTCTACATCCCACACGGCTACAGGGAAAATTATGTTATTTTAAACTTAAGCCTGCATTACATTCAGCAACATTTTCGTGGATTAGTTCATGGACTAGTCCAGCAACTAGTCCATGAACTAGTCCAGCAACACCAATTTCTTGTGTATTACACTGGGCAACATATTTTTGCAACATAACTAGTTATATTACATTTTATACCAACTTAAATCAACAAAGGTTGGTCTTCTGTGACAGTTAAAGAAATCCTCATTGTCGATAACTTCATGTTTATTGATTAATTTTCTGCTTGTTTGCACTTTTTGTTTCATTTTGATAATATTTATCTTTAAAAATGAATCGTAAAAAAGCTTATTTACGTGAAGTTCAGAGAAGATGTAAAGCTGCTTTACTTATAACCGCTAGCGTTTATACATATTGTTGCAAATATACAAACGTACGTTCTATGCAAAAATTTAAATAAACATTTACATTTTTCAGGCGAAAATACCCATTTATAAATGTATTAATAAACTTGTTCTTATCAAGTTATAAACAAAAATAATGATTATCTAAAACAATTATATGTAAATAAAATGTACAGAACAAATTACAAAAAAAAAATAATCGAAAAAATTGTGTGAGTCGTAAGTAATCAGCAATTTCGTGTATGGCGATTTTGGTAAACTATCTTGAATACTATAAATAAAAATCCTAATTGCAAGGAAGACCACGCTAAACAAAAGACTTATTTCTGCAGAAGACTTCACTACAATCAAGGAAAATGACTACAATGAACGCCACGTAGAAGAACGCGCAACACAGAAGACCAACCAGAAAAATTGCGATTGGTAAAATGAAAAGTAACTAGAATCACTAAATGTTGCATGTTGCCCAGCAACAAAATTAGAACATGTTCTAATCCGTGCAACTCATAGATAAAAAAATAAAGATGAGACAGTCACGTGTTAAAATTCAGAATAGCGTTCTGCGCTCTCTAGTTTACCCGCTCCAGAACTAAACTGTGAGCGCTCGATTTGAATCGAGTTTCATTCATACCTATATAGAAAAATTGAAAGCTTACAATTATTTTGTTCCATCTTATAATAGATATATAAGATGAAACAATACAATTCTCAGCTAGTATTTCTAATGTAATGAAACAAATAATTTATCATATACTTAAATATATTTATTATGTACGCAATACACATAATTAATTTCTAAACCTATACATTAAAATAGTTTAAAAAATAAGCTGCATTTTGAACGTAAACGTAAAATATTTCATTTTTATAAAATAAAACACACTCGGTTAGTTTGAAATAATTTTTCATCTACGATACGTATTTCGGCTACTACGCCATCATCAGATATTTAATCGTTTCAACTCCACACAATTTAACTAATTCCTACTTCCAATAGACTTCGATAAATCTGTCCACCACAGGATTTGGCCTGATACACAAAATTAAACACTCAATAACACAACGCGGATACAAACAGATACAACGAACGAGCGAGCAACAAATTGTTGGAATGTCAGAAACAAAAAGAGACTGAGTAGATAAAATAGATCTCTTTTATATCAGCTAGACCCTCTTGGAAGGGGCAAATTAATACCTGTAGTGACATCTAGTTTACCCGCTCCTTCAACTAAACTATGTCCCAAGGTCACCCATTTAACTGTCAGGCCACTGGTGCAACTCGTCCATGGACTAGTTGCGCAACACAGTTGCGTGCAACTTCTGTATTACATTGGGCAATTTTTGTTGCTGGACTAGTCCATGAACTAATCCACGAAAATGTTGCTGAATGTAATACATGCTTTAAGATTTTTATGTGCCCGGCAAGAAAACCTTTTATTTTTGTAAACAATATTCCGCCCGGAAGTGCTCTAGTCATTTTTTGCAATTACTGCTAGTACTCAAAAATGGTTGCAGTAATAGAAAAATTGTTACATTAAAAATTATAGATATCAGCATTTTGTACAACTTTTATTTGAATCTTTTTTTCCCAAACAATACCGGAAACAAGAAAATGGCTCTTGAAATTTCTTCTTATTACATTTAATTTTGCATAAATCGTATCATCTGTGCCTGTCAATTGTTTTTCAAAAAAAACAAAACAGACTTAAATAATTTGAAGTTTGACATTTCATATTTATTCAAAGAAATATATTTAATGTAAAAGTGTTCCAAAGGTTAGAACAAATATTATATATTAGAAAAATAATGAAAATAGGATGTGATTTAACACAAAAGCGTATAAGATATTGTGATGTCTTCTGAAAATATTTTAGTTACTTTATTCGATAAGCTACGTTTTAAATGTAAATTCTTTGTGTAAATAAAAAACGTAGCTAGAAAAAATAAACTTATAAAAATGTTTTTAATTTAAATTTTTGTGTAAAACATATTTTCCAATATTTATTTATGTTTTAATATTTATGCAAATTAGAACTATACACGATTATTATATAAAACGTTAACAGATGATGCTGTTGCTACATGGTGACACATTTTAATTACATAAAATAATAACACTCGGTGTAAGTTTCACAAATATATCTTCTTTGTTAAATGTTTGTCTAGATCAGAATTATTCCCAATTTCAAAACCTATTTTATAAACAGAACAATGGTTTACCTATGGGTTCTCCACGCAGCCCTCATTTAGCTGATGAACAATTATCAAGACAACATTCTTAATTCTATCAATGTTATATTCTGGTATCTCTATGTTAGAGTTAGACCAATTCTTGAATTTATTAAATACCCAAAATAATGGGATAAAATTTACTATGGAAAAAGAAAAGAATCGCAGTTTAAATTTCCTTGATATAACCTTAACGCGTTTAGAAAAATCAATTGACTTTAATATTTATAGGAAAGAAACATACATACACTGACTCAATTATACCTTATTCATCTAATCAGCCACTTAATATAAAATTGTAATCTTTCAATTCATCGACTCATAAATATTACTATGGCTCTTAAAAATTATAATAGAGAACTAAATATCCTCAAAACGATTGCTATTAACAATGGGTATGACCATAACTGCAAAAAGAAGTATATAATGGGAAAATTAATCTTTCTCAGAACAAGAATTACATGAAATTTAAATACATAGGCAATTTTTGTATTCATTGTATTAAAGATAGTTAAATAGTTTGTAGTCTATAAGCTTGTTACCTTGTATTCTCATGTCAAACCTGAAGATGGTGTTATAACCGAAACTAGTCGTCTCTATAAAATATATTTGTGAAACTTACACCGGTTATTGTTATTTAATTTAATTAGTATATCTCAGACAGATGTATTCAACGTATAAGTTTACGACCGTGTTATATTAAATAAGAAATCAATTTTTCAGCGGCCATGCTTATGCTTTTCACGCTCTTATGACGTTATCACTTTTGTGGTTTGGGAGGTCTATTTTTAAAGGAGAGAAAATGTTTAAAGTGATTGCTAAACTATTTATTATATATATATATATATATATATATATATATATATATATATATATATATATATATATATATATATATATTGTTGCTTTATGTGCACAACAACAAATTAAGAGAGCCTGTAATGTAAAATAATATTAAACTATAGGACTTTGGACCAACTACATCTTCAACAGTTCTAAAATTCATTTGTGAAACTCAACATTGATTTTCTTATTATATTTAACATTGTATTTTGCTTTCATTACATGAAAAGGTATACAAAGTATATTAGAAGATGTGATGTACCGTTAGAAATCGTTTAATGTATCAATTACATATACATTTGAATAATTTTGCATTAAATATGAATCCTACCCCTAATATAAGCAAGCCAAGTAACATAAGTTTAATTGTCAAACACTGTAGGCTTGCGCTACATCGTCGGCTTTATTATCGTTAAATTAACAACACACAAGGGCACGTGAACACGATTTTTGAGATGAGTATTAATAGGTGATAATAAATCGAATAGTTCGAGTAAATGTACTTATTGTTCTAATTTTAAAAAAGCAGGTCATTTGTTTGCATACTATACTCTACCAACTTACGGTGGCATATTTAAATACGATTTTTACAATTTCTGTTCTTACCCAACCAACTAACCACTCACCTTACTTTTCAATATTCCATTTTTAGAGCTCCCGCACAAGTCTCTCTCCACTGTTTAATACTTCCAATGTGATAACCAACTACTGGATTAGCATCACACTACAAGGACTATCCCCGCCCGTGAAGTGTTTATTTTCGTTACCATTCTCATTGATAAATGAAATTTAGCTAAGCACTTATAATATAATCCCGGTTTAATAACATTGTGTATTATTGCGTTGGTTTTGATTTATTCAAAATGTTGTGCGATTTGTTTGTATGCCAATATTACATTAAAATGCGCAGTTGTGCTTTTGGATGTAGTGATGGTACAAAATTCATAGCATTAATGAGTAACTAAATACTAAGTCAGCAAAGACTATAAAATAGTTGAATTTTAAAAGTCAAAACTTTGAGGGTAGAACACTGTCGCGAATTAAAATACGCAGAATTTACAATTTTACCATTTGTGAGAGTTAAAATGTATTTGATTGGAAATTATATTATTCTAAAATAATATTTATATTATATTATTATATAATATTTTTATAATAATATAATATACAATATTACATAACTATTTTTCGCTACGAACAAACTATATTTTTTATTTTTTGTCGATTACTTCATGGACCGAGCCTTATATATTTTCGGTTATTTCAAATCGTACGCTTAGCAGAAGTCAGAACCAGATGATGGTACGAAAATATGCTAAAGGCACTACTAGCGTTGCGACCTATTCGGTTTCTAGCTAGTGGGCATACACAAGAAGGACAAAAATGAAATATTATTATTTGGGCTGTTTTCTCCCGGTGACCAATACGAAGACGAACTGGTGGTATCATGAGGTGTGGCCACGGTGGTAGCGTTGTATCGTCCTAACGAATCGGCGGGGTTTGTGGTATCACGTGTGAAAGCTCTATCATTCATATATTGCTTCTGTGAGCCACGACGCGTGTCATGAATTTTATAGCGCCTAGCCTGACTAACACTTGAGGGTGTGAAATAATTCTTGCCAGATTAAACAGAACAAAAAAAAAAACGCCTGTGTGTGTGTATTGGGCTCTGTGTGTGTGTGTGTGTGTTTCTGTGTGTATGTTCTCTACATTCTAAACGGTTGAAGCTAAAATTATGAAGCCTTAAACTTAAGATTGGCATATGCCTGAAGTGTGCACGTCCTATTTTTGAAAAATTTATTCAAAGCGGTAGTGCTTGTTTATTCTAGTCATTTCTCGCAGTTTCTGTAATATCTCAATAATGGTAACAGTTACAGAAAAATTGTATCGACACATATGTTTTTTTTCATTTATATTGCGGATCGATTGCCATGGTCATTACCGCTTGTACAGGTGAAAGTAAAATATGGTATCTGTAAAAGAAAACCGGATTTTATATAAAAAGGGAAATAAATAAAAGATTAATAACTAACAAAAATTATAAAAATGATTCAATCGAGAAAAAAAAAAACATCAGATTTAGCTTAAATAATGCGTAAAGAAAAACGTTATACTTTCACGTGTGTGAAAGAACATTGCACGGTTGGAATGTACAGACACCAGTCAAGAACTGAGTCCTTTTATAGACACCACAAAAACCACAGCCCGGCTGATATATAGTGTGGATAAAACGGAAAAGAAATGATAATTGAAGTATTAACATTTATGGAGCAAAAAGAAGAGAACCCTTTCATATTTGCGTAAACAAATCAGCTACCCGGAGAAATGAAAGCACTCTAACATTGCTTGTTGCATTAATGCTTAACGATATACGCATGGGACCCTCTTTACCAGCATTGCGACGATACAAATTGTAACTAGGACACTGCTCGAAAATATGTTCGAGAGTGAGCCTAGCGTTACAAGTGGAGCAGAGCGGTGGTTGTTTTCCTAGTAACAGATGCAAGTGTGTGAGGCAAGTATGGCCTATTTTCAGACGAGAGGTGACCACTTGCTCACACCTTGTTAGGCGGAGCGGTGCTATCCACCGCTCCACTGACACGTTTACACGTCGCAATTTATTAGGAGATGTATTCCACTCCTCCTGCCATAACTTAAGACCAATGCACAGCCACAGACCTCAACACATCATCGGCGCGCAAGGGATGACGGACAACGTAGTTGCCGTTAGCTGCTCCAAGAGCAGCTCGGTCGGCACAGTGATTACCGGGTATCCCAGCATGTCCGGGTATCCACATGAGTACGACATCTCTCTGCAGCTCCCATAATATATCGATTTCTCCGCGAATGTCCAAAACTGTTGGATCTGTGGAGAATCTACTACCGATGCCTAAGATTGAACTCAGAGAATCGGTGCAGATAAGCAGGTGACGTCGCTCATCGATAGCTTGACGGGAGTGCCGAAGAGAGTAGAGAATACCATATAGCTCAGCAGTGTACACTGAGCATATGGGTGATAGTGTGAACGACTAGGATACGCCGTCAGTAACGAAAGCGCAGCCTGTACCGGAATGTGTCTTGGAGCCATCAGTATATATGTATTGAAAGTCTGTGTACTGTTGCAATTCAATGAAGAATTCAATCAAGTTTATGGCGTTAGGAGTAGAATCTTTTGGCAAGCTGGCCAGCTCTAGCTTTGTCGTCAAAGAAAGAGATGCACATGTAGGGATGTTGGTAAAAATTCTCGATAAAAGAGTGCTTTGGTTATTAATGATGGTATTAAACAACCTTGGAAGTTTCAGTGCAAGCAGATAGAAAGAGGTTGAACTGTTAGTATATAGATGATTTAACTCTCGGTTATTGAAAAATATGGAATTGTTTATATGCTACGTGAGCGAAAGAACTTTGCAGACGTACCTCAAAGAAAGTTTCGTGTACCTTATGTGAAGTGGTGGTACACCGGCTTTACAGTGAAAGCTTTAAATTGGGGTAGTTCTGAACGCACCGGTGACTGTTCGAATTCCAGCATTGTGCACGCTTTCTAGCTTCTTTAAGTGAGAAGCACTAGCAGTGTTCACATTAAAAGCAAAGAAGTCTATCCTGGATATAACCAAACTGACGTAAAGTCGCAGCAGAGAGTCCCTATCAGCTCCCCATTTTGTGGAGGCAATACACTTGATAGCATTCAATGACATAAGGCACTGCGCAGAAACAGTGTTGATTTGTCTCAGCCATAAAATACGACGGTCGAAAATTATTCCCAAAAACTTCACCTCATCCACTATCCGCACTGGTCTATCGTAAAGCGATTCAACAGGACAGTTGTGTGCTTTACGTTGTCGACAGAAGTCGATAGCACAGGTTTTCTCCACAGAAAAACGAAAACCACGGTCGGATGCAGCCAAAAAAACAATATCAACAGCCTGCTGTAATCTCCCCTGTCTGAGGGCAAGAGATTTGGATGAAGTGAAGATCGCAAGGTCATCTACATACAGACAATAATCAACAGTATTCGGCAGGTTGGACACAATGTCATTGATTGCAATCAAGAATAGTGTTACACTAATGGAAGAGCCTTGGGGAATTCAGTTTTGCAACGGTCGTAAAGAAGAGAATGTTTGTCCAACTCGAACTCTGAAGGAACGGTTCGAAAGAAAGTTTTCTACGAATTGAGGCAAATGGCCTCGTAGACCCCAGTTGTGCAGTTTTCGTAGAATTCCGTATCTCCAGGTCATATCAAAAGCTTTCCCTAGATCAAAAAACATTGCAACCAGATGGTTGCGTTTTAAGATGCTAGATAGAATAGCGTTCGTCAGATACACATGTAGGTCAGTAGTGGAGTGGTGCTGAAGAGATCCACATTGATTTTGGTTGTTGAGATTGTGGGATTCTAGAAACCAGTTGAGTCGATAATTGATCATGCGTTCATATAACTTTGACAGATGACATGTCAAAGATATTGGACGGTAGCTTGATGCAGAAGACACATCTTTCCCCTTCTTGTGTATAGGCACAATTATCGCTTCGCGCCAGATGTCATGGTAGACATTTTCAACCCAAAACCGGTTGAGAAATTCCACTATTCTGAGTTTAATTATGGTGGGTAAATGACGATACATTGCGTAAGCAATATCATCATACGCAACAGAAGTATTGGCTGTGTGTTTCAGTGCAAATTCAAATTCTGTTAGAGTGAATATAGAATTATAACACTCAGAATTATTACACTCAAAGTTTAGAGGAACCTCTTCAGCACCATTTGAGCGCAGGAAATGGAGCGAGTAATTATCCGAGTGGCTAACGGACTCAAACTGGTTTGCTAGAATATCACAAATATCATCTCTGAGAGTGTGAACTTGACCATTGACCTGGGGCATTGGAATATGGAAACAATTCTTGTAACCGTTCATATACCTGATTTTCTTCCAAAGCAGAGTTTGGTCGAAATCAGTACCGATAGAAGAAACAAATCCGCGCCAAGACTCAGTTTTAGACTGAAGAATTGAACGCCTGGATTGCGCACGGCCTTTTTTTAAAGCAATTTTAGTGCGCGCGCTTTTAAGAACGTATAGCGGAAGCAACGTGTTCCTTCCACCAAGGAACAGATTTCTTTCTGAGACAACCAGAGGATTTCGGTATTGATAACGAAGCGGAATGCAGAATAGATTCGTTTAGATGTTGCAGCTCGACATTTAAATCTGGTGACGGTTCGGGAAGCATAAAGTTGTTGCCGAAAGATTGCCAATCGGCCAGATCAAATAACCATCTTCGTGCTGGTTTTGTGCAACAGAAACAGTATTTGAAAGAAACGACACAATAATGGGAAAATGGTTACTGTAATGTGCATCGTCAACTACCTGCCACTGAATATGGGCAGCTAGAGTAGGGGTAAAAAAACACAAGTAGATTGCCGAAAAACTTCTTGATTTCATGTTCATGAACGTGGCTGGGCCAGTGTTGAGAAGCGTGACATCATTGTTTTCCAAAGAGCTTTCGACAATTCGACCGCGAGCATCTGTGCTTACAGAACCCCAGAGTACTTTATGAGAATTAAAGTCTCCGGCAAGGATCGAAGGAGTCGGAAGCTGCCGTACTAGGTCCTCGAGATCATTTAAGTTCCAGTTGCCATCTGGAAGGTAGACGTTGCAAATTGTAATTTTCCGAAAGAATACCTGGCATGCAAGTGCTTGTAGCCTTGTTGTAATGTTACATTCTTTGTGTGGAATAGAAGAGTCGAGTACAATTTCAACGCCACCATGAGCACGTGCAACAGAGTCAACATCTCTGCGGAAGATTTTATATCCCTGCATGTTGAAAACTTTGAGAGGTTTTAAATGACTCTCTTGGATGCATATTACTCTGGGGTTATGATCAGCCTTTAATCGCTTTAACTCAGCTAGGTGGTTGACGATTCCATTACAGATCCATTGGATGATGAACGAATTAGACATAACAAATGAAGAGAAAAAATAAAAGTAAAAGTCAGAAGGTGAAGGCTGACTTTTGAGGTAAACCCGAAACGTGTTACGGTTTCGGGTTCTTCTGTCTGTCCTTAGCCCACACACGTCTATCTTTGGGTTCACGAGTTTTTTTTATCGCCTCATTGTCAATTGACATAGCGCTTGACTCTGAGTCGGAGAAAGAAACATTTTTATCCTGTCCTGAAAATACAGGAGCAGGAGATGGCATAATATTTGAAGAATGCACTTTATTAAGAGATTGAGATGTACCTGGCAAAACATTTACTGGAACAATAGGGAGTGACGGCGTTGTAGTATTACTAGTCGCTGTATTTGTGTTGGATAGAACTGCACTCATTATAGCGCCTATGTTTGTAGAAATCGCTTCCACAATCATTTTTTTATTTCAGGCAAGAGCAGAGCAGCGATGTTATTGACAGAAGTATTAGAAATTGCTGGCTTAGCTGCAGCAACCTTAGCAAAGCTCAAAGTTGGAACTGCAGAGTTCTGGCGAATGAGAGCTCTTGCTTCAGGGAAACTACAGATGTTCATAGTTTTATGTTTTATGATGGCATATTCTTCTATAGATTTTGTGCAGTTTTTGGACAAGGCGAGATGCCCTTCAGCACAATTCACGCACTTCACCGGATCGGTACAGCGCTGTTCCTCATGATGCCATTCCACATATACACATTTTGTTGTCCTTGCATGTTTTTGAAGAATGTCCGAACTTTTGGCAATTGATGCATCGTATGGGGTTGGGAATGTAAGGCGTAACAGGCAAACTATACATTGCAACCCGGATTTTGGCTGGCAACTTATGCAACGAGAAAGAAACAATAATGGACGCAGTGTCTTCCACTACGCCATTGTCCTTGCAGGTAATCCGCCTGACCTCAGAAACTACCTGTGCTTTAAGCTCTGAGCAAAGCTCATCAGTTGTGCAATTTAATAAATCGCGATACGTAATCACTCCCTTGACGGTATTGAGGGTCGAGTGAGAGGACACCTCAACAGGAACATCAGCAAAAACATTTGTCTGCAGCAACCGAGTTGCTTGCTTAGCAGATTTCGTTTCTACCAAGAGACCTTCTTTAATTTGTTTTAATGACTGCACCTCGCCAACCAAACTGTACATTTGTTGATTGATTAAAAACGGACTGACCTTGAAAAAATCAGATCCGTCTTTTTTTTTAATGACCAGAAACCGGGGACATTGTTCCACCGTCAACTGGCTCATTACTTTCTGCTTTTTAGCAGGGTTTAATGCAACGGAGGGGTTGCCCCCTCCGTCAAACACCCCGTCCGCCAACGCGGACAATTAATAAAAACGAGAGAAAATAACAAACCCACCTGCATTTCAATTGCATATTCAACCACTTCAATCTTTCCAGCATTATTTCCTGCCGTCTTATTTATAGTTATTTATGATTTTAAGTTTAGTGTACATATAAACAATAATTTGGAAGTCTTAATTTGCTTAAGTTATTTTATTATGCAAATTAATGTACAACTTGCTTGTTTGAGTGTTGTCACAAGAATACTGTTTTTACATAAAAACATGCTCTACAAAGATTGTCTGAGTGATTATGATTTAATAATGCCAACTAAGGGTTGATGCAATATTAGGTAAAACTAATTGTGTCTTTATATAACTCTTAAAAGTTCACTCTTCAGGGGTTATACTTTTACTTCTCGATGGTTGTAATTCAACATCATCGATTTTGTTTAATGTACTTTTTGTGAGGCTGTGTTGTCTCCAAATAAGTTTTGGTTCTAAGAGCATTCCTTAGTATTTGACGTGAGTTTTCTGTGTCAAATTTTGGTTGTTAATGCTCACTGCCGGGCACTGGGTTTGTTTGTTCGTAAATGTTATGTGTACTGATTTACTATCATTTATTATTATATTTCATTTATTGGCCCAGTCTTCTATGTTGTTTAGTGCAGTTTGGAGAGATTCTGAGGCTTCTATCAGGTTGATATTTGAAGATAGCACTGCGGTATCATCCGCGTACGTTGCGACTGTTGTGTTATTTGTTCAAGGTAGATCTGCTGTAAAGATTAAAAAGTAATCATAATGACGGAATTGTATATTTCTAATTATTCATTATTACTTTATTACAGGCAGTATAAGTAAGTATTGAGTAAGAGTTTCCCAAGTGTGCTACTGATTTACACAAGGTCCTCGGATTTTGTTCAAAATTCATATTTAGCTGGATCTAATGAATAAAAATTAGGTTCTGAAAATATTTTGGAAAAAAAATCTTTATTTTTTGAGTTCTAAGCTATTGAATATTTTTGAGTTAATCAATTAAATAATTAATATCTCAGATACTAGATGATAGAAATTTATGAAATGGTAAAATGTAGCTAATAAATAGATTTATCTAAATATATTTAAAAAAATTAATTTACTTTTAATTTATATATGGAAAATTAAGTTTTTAATAAACAAATAAATTTTGTTTCATGTTCTCCATGTGATAAATGAATTTTAATTAATCCACAAGATTTTGAAAGTCTTCCTCTTTAAAATGAAAAAATAAAATTTACGGGGCCGGAGTTAGTAACCGAGTTATAGTAACTCTGGCGAGTCACTAACGTATAGGCGTAAGGAAACTACCGCGCGCGTGGTATATGTTATTCAAGTGTTTGGGGTTTAAAGCATGTGATATAAGCAAATATGATATGTTTACTGAAATCAACAAATAAATTAATAAATGTAATTTAATAAGTAGGTACTTTATACATTTATTTGTTATAATTAAGACTGTTTTTTTATAGTTTTGTATATAACATTATCGCAGGCAGAAATCATTTTGCATGCCATTTCATTGTCATTGAACTGAATGAATTGGTATTGCCGCGTATCTTTAATAGTTATTGCGGTTTCGTAACGTTTCTTTAATGACGAAATGTGCGAAATGTGTTCTTCCTGATTACAAAAATCGAATCAAATTTTGTGGAAAAATGCTTTCGCCCAGTCATATAGTAGTTGCGGTGTTGTGATGTGGTTCTCATTCACACATTGCAAACTTGCTTTATATGCTTGCCGTTTAACCGTGCCCCCAATGTCATCGCAAGCACCTTCCCCGTGCGAAGTAGCAAACAAATGTCACTCCGCCATAACATTGAAGTCGCTTTTATGATTCAATAAATTAATATATTTATACTTATTTTTATATTGCGACGCTGCGCCGTCAGAAAAATATATGATTTTTTTTACCTCTTCCTGTCCAAAATGTCCTATTAGATAAGCGGTAAGCTTAGAATTAAATAAATGGACTGTTGATGCATCGTTAATAAATATATAGGGTACCTAATTATTAAATTGCATTTATTAATTTATTTGTTGATTTCAATAAACATATCATATTTGCTTATATCACATCTTTTGAACCCCAAATACTTGAATAACATTACAGCGCGCGCGGTAGTTTCCTTGCGCCTAGACGTAAGTGACTCGCGAAAGTCACTATAACTCAGTTACTAACTCCGGCCCCAAAAATTTTATTTTTCCATTTTGAAGAAGAAGACTTTTACAATCTTGTGGATTGATTAAAATTCATGTATCAGATGGAGAACATGAAAAAAAATTAACTTGTTTAATAACAACTTAATTTTTCATATATAAATTACAGGTAAATAAATTTTTACTTTCTTATATGCAATATAAGTAAGTATTGTAATCATGAAAAATTTCGAACTCGAGATTTTAACGGAAATATTCGTTTTGACCTTCCCTGAATCGATTCCAACAATTTTTGGAATGACGTCCGTCTGTGTGTATGTGTGTGTGTGCGTGTCTGTGTGTGTGTGTGTGTATGTTCTCTACAGCCTAAACGGTTGAGGCTAAAATTATGAAACTTTAAACTTAAGATTTGCATATGCCTGGGGTGTGCACCTCTTATTTTTGAAAAAAGTATTCAAACCGGAAGTTCCTGTTTACTCTAGTCATTTCTGGCAATTTCTGCAATTACTCAAAAATGGTTACAGTTACAGAAAAATTTTATGAACGAAAATTAAAGGTATTTTTATTTAGCACAACTACTGTTTGAATGTTTTTTCCAGAAAGTGTACTGGTTTCAAAATAAATTTCTGCCTTTTATATATATTTTTACATAAATCGTATCATCTGCGCCTGTCAATTGTTTAGCAAAATAGACGTAAATAATTTGTAGTTGGACATTTAATATATATTCTAAGAAATGTATTTAGTGTAAAAGCGTTCTAAGGGTTAGAACAAATTTTATAAATTAGAAAAATAATGTAATTACGATATGGCTTAACCCATATTCGGATAAGAAAGTTCGGTGCATGACACTGCAGATATTTTAAAAAATATTTAGATAGGTCTATCTATTAGCTACATTTTACGAAAATTTCATAAATTTCTATGAAATAGTATCAGAGATTTTAATTATTTAATTGATTAACTCAAAAATATTCAATAACTTATAACTCAAAAATGAAATATTTTTTTTCCAAAATATTTTCAGAACCTAATTTTTATTCATTAGATCCACCTAAATATGAATTTTGAACAAAATCCGAGGACCTTGTGTAAATCAGTAGCACACTTGGGAAACTCTTCCTCTATTGTAAATTTTGATCACGAGATTTTACAGGAAATATACGTTTTGACCTTCCCTGAATCGATTCCGATTATTTTTGGATTGACGTTCGTCTGTGTGTATGTTCTCTACAGTCTAAAGGGTTGAAGCTAAAATTATGAAACTTTAAACTTAAGATTTGCATAAGCATGGAGTGTGCAGCTTTTATTTTGGAAAACAATATTCAAACCGGAAGTGCCTGTTTACTCAAGTCATTTTTTGCATTTTCCGCAATTATTCAAAAATGGTTACAGTTACAGAAATTTTTTATGTACAAAACTTATAGGTATTCATATTTAGCACATATTTTGTTTGAATATTTTTTCAAAAAAGCTGACGTGTCTGCCACTGAACTTTCTTATACGCATTTTAATTAGTTCGTCAAAATGAAAAAAATTTAAATGTTTTATAAATTCTAATGATCTATCCAAAATGATTGTACGAAATTATATTAACGTATAACGTAAATTTTGTTAAACATAACAAAAATATCGTCAAAAATAATATCGGCAATGGTATACAAATGAAACAATCAGCAGCAATACACGAACCATTTAATATAAGATCAGATTTCTTATCGAGATAAAACGGAAAATGAATTTTTAGTTAGTAGTGGTATAGCGTATGACATCATTATAGTAGCCACCTTTAGTGCGGCGGTAGCACTACAATTCGCGAAAAATATCAAAGAAGCTGACGTCTTGCGGACAAAATTTGTACTGGAGCACGTAGGAAAACAAACCATTTCATCATATGGGTTTGTGTGCTAAATTTAATCGTTATATTCAATTTTATGCATTTTTGTAAAAAACTTGCCTTATTTATTCGTATAAGACGATAATAACTTAAAATATATAAAATTAGGAATAATATACAGTCACATTTAATCGATTTAGTATGGAAAAAAGTAAATGCAAACAGTATTGCTCAGTGCCACAGTGTTCTAATTATCGTACGAAAGAAATGACCATACATTTTTTTCCAAAAGATCAAAATGCAAAGAAAAATTGGGTGTTTGCTCTCAAAATTTGGAAACCAATAACATCAGGAATGATGGTGTGTTCGCAGCATTTTAACTCCAGTGATTTTCATCATTGTGTAGTAAAGAGAAAACCAGCGTAATTTTCACAGGTTCTTTATTAATGTAAATATATAAAAATAATACGAGTATTATGATTTAATGCATGGCAATATTTTATTAAAATATACATATTTTAGAAAATCAAGCATTTTTTTTACAAAATACTGTATCACGTTTTATCTTATTTATATGACAATTTTTATCGTACTCTGCATAAATTACGGAATCGCAGTACTCTAGTCTTAATAAATATAAACCCAGTTGTACCTGTCCATAATACGAATGTTTTTTTTTTAATTTGTATTCGTCGTCCTCAATTTCCAAATACGGCAATAAAGAGAAAATTTTGTCGACGTCGTTTGACTTGCCCATCAATGGGCATTTTATTTCTACCAAAAATTGTTGGTCGCTAATGCCATCAGGGCTAAATCCTAACCAAAAGACCTTTGGATCGATAATAAACCCACATTGCTTTATCTTTTGGTTGGATATTTTTCCGTAATCTGTTCTGGTTGCAGGTTCTGTTTCGTTTCCGTACGCAGTTGCGTGTCTCTTGGCTTCTCTTAATTCCAGTATTCGATGAACCCACATAGTTGTCTTTTTTTGATTGTTTCTTTTATAAAATATACAACATATTTATATGCTCTTCCACGTCCACTATGCACTGCACTGTACCACAGGCAAAGATACACAGACGTATAACGTAATTCATATGCCGCACCTGAGGGAGCTACTGTAAATTCAATTGCCGGACTAGAGATGACAGACGCTTTACCCCTGAAGCTAAAAACATACATGTTCGACACTTTCCGTTTTATTTCGATAAGAAATCTGATCTTATATTGAATTGTTCGTGAATTTTTACGGATTGTTTCATTTGTATACAATTGCATGTATATTTAGCGGGTTTTCTTTTTGTTACATTTATCCAAATTCCAAATTTATTTAAAATTAATATAAGATGCCTGGTCAGAAGTGTGTTTATTTGAATTGTAAAAAATCGCGAATGCACCATCCCAAATAATCCTTTTTTAAATTTCCAGTCAAAGATAAAAAATGGGTCGCAAGAAATAGTAATAAGTTTTCTATACTAATATTTATGCAATACTTTTTCGTTAGATAATTTCTAAATAATTACATGTTTAAAATAATTTAATTAGACAATTATTTATTTTTAGGTAATTCATTACTTATCGATATGTCTTTTGCTAAGTTTCAAAGTAAACTGATTTGTGCGAATCATTTCAATTCCGATTTATTTGTTTATTCTTTGCGAAATAAATTGTGTGCCAATGCTATACCGGTATAAGTATTAGAGAGTAATTATAATTTAATTCCATTATCACCATCAAAACGTAGTGTCTACTCAACTCGTATGCAGTAATTCGTATTCAGATGAAATTATTTTGCCTTCAACACCGGAAAGTCAGCCAACAATTAGTGAAGCTGCACAACAATGGTCATCTAATCCTTTGTGTTCCCCCGATTTAGCTTGCTGAAAAAAAATATTTTCTGATATTGAAACTCCGTGAGAACAATCACCTCGTAAAAAATTAAAATGTGCTCAACTTTTGAATGAAAATAAACGATCATTGTTATTGCTAAGAAAATTAGTATAGAAAGAAAATCAAAATTTGGTATTCTTTCCGATATCAATAACTTTAATTTTAAATCAGAATATGGTATTCGTACAAATGCAAATGTGTCATCGCGCTAAAAAACTGTGGTCCAAAACGGAAAAAAAATTTCTTTATGTTTTTATTTCAAATCACCTACAGCCTTTAATTTTTTTATAAGTGTTGGTTAATACTTCCGGCAATTTCAACAATAAAGTCGTGGATAACAAAGTCAAAATCTAAAACTGGTTAAAGTCCATCCCTTTTTCAGCAAATAATAAATGTCTGATACGGAAAAATTTTGCGTTGCTGCCTTTGATGAAATGGCATTAAAAAATGTTTTGGAGTATAATATATAATTTGATATGATTGAAGGTTTTGAAGACTTAGGACCACTTGGTCGAAATTTTAAATATGGCGGAAGCGCCTTATTATTTATGGTTCGTGGTTTGTATTCCAAGTGGAATCTCTCAATTGCATATTTCATAACTGCTAGCAGTATTAAGAATACTAAATTAACAAAATTAATTGAAATGTGTATTGAAATTTTGATAAAATTCGGTTTAACTCCTAAAGCAATTGTTTGCGATCAAGGGTCGAAATATTGGAAGCGCTCTTGATAATTTATGTCAACGTAGACATGCCTTAATTTATAGTTAATCAGCCTAATTCTCGTGTCCCTAGTTTGCGAAACAATTTTGTATTGATAACAAGTGACTTTACAATGTGCTTTAAGATATTGTTACTTTCTTATACGCAGTATAAGTTAGTATTGTAATCATGAAAAATTTCGAACTCGAGATTTTAACGGAAATATACGTTTTGACCTTCCCTGAATCGATTCCAACTATTTTTGGAATGCCGTCCGTCTGTGTGTGTGTGTGTGTATGTTCTCTACAGCCGAAACGGTTGAAGCTAAAATTATGAAACTTTAAACTTAAGATTTGCATATGCCTGAGGTGTGCACCTCCTATTTTTGAAAAAAATATTCAAAGCGGAAGTGCCTGTTTAATCTGGTCAATTTTTGCATTTTCTGCAATTACTCAAAAATGGTTACAGTTACAGAAAAATTTCATGAACAAAAATTAAAGGTATTTATATTTAGCACAACTTTTGTTTGAATTATTTTTCCAAATAGAGTAATGGCTTCAAATTAAATATCTGCTTATTATATATATTTTTACATAAATCGTATCATCTGCGCCGGTCTATTGTTTAACAAAATAGACTTAAATATTTTGAAGTTTGACATTTTATATTGTTTCTAAGCAATATATCTACTGTAAAAGCGAACTAAATGTTAGAACGAATATTATAAATTAGAAAAATAATGTAACGACGATATGGTTTAACCCATATGTGGATAAGAAAGTTCGGAGCATGACACTGCAGATATTTTTTATTTAGTATTCTCGTGACCACCTTGTAAAACCCAATTTACAATAACTTATATCAAACGATATTTTTAGTTTACAATAATGAAGGTAGCGTGCACTGCTACCAACAAAATTTATTAAGTTGGTATATGGTTTATTGTGAAGTTAACCGCGTTAAACATAACTACATAGTTGCTCATATAAATGATATAAATAAGCATTAAACATATTGATTTAATTAAAATTAATGTAGGAAAAATTTATTGATGGCTTAATTTTAATATGGGATTAATAATTACAAGTTCCAGAACTCTTTTCCATCCAAATTGGTACGATTATTTTTATGTCTTATAATAAAAATATGAATTATTTGTAAACATCTTATTCAAAATTAAATTGGCCGCAACATTTCCGCGAATTCCAATTTATTAACATAAGTGCGTATTGTTGTAACGCTTGCATCGGCCTATCTGGAAATATTATGGCGAATAAATCTAGAACTTTGCGTAAACAATTTTTATAATATTAGAAGTTTTTATAATAAGTCTTTCTTAGTTAGAAAAACTTGAATTAATTTTAATAAGGGAATCACAATAAATAAATGACATGTTTCAAACGGCACGAATTCATTGGCTTTTTGTTTTAATATTATAGTACTATTTAATTGTATTTTTGAACATTTTCAAATCTAATTTCTGCAATTAATAAAGCATGCAAAATTAATTTTGTTTATTGATCTGAGTGCAGAATATTAAGCTCTACAAACATTATTTGAGTCATTTTTTTTAAAAATATTTTGTGGGGCAATTCGCAATGAAAAACTATTTTTACATGTTGAATCCTTATGTTCACAGCCACCAACTCTAAACGAAACAAAAATAATTATGAAAAAAAATAAAGTGCTCAGAAGTAAATTTATATTTGGACAATTTAACAATTTTTTTAAAATAACAATATTATATTATATGAATTTAGACAAATTCTAGAGCGTCAATTAATAATATGAAATAGTTTTGAGCCATTTTAAATGGAATAAATATAATAATCATGTCTACATTCAATACAATACTCCGTAACAACAGCTAAGGAGGTGTTGTTCAGTATACAATATTGAAAGCAAATATTGTATTGTGTTCAATCTAAATTTTGTCACAAGAATACCAAATATTGGAATTTCTTGTTTCATACACAATATTTTAACTCATACAAGACTTGTTTCGTAAACGATTGTCACAAGAATACCATTTTTAAAATTTCTGGTATACTATACAATAATCGTATCGTATACAATATTGTTTCGCAAACAATAGACACGAGAATAAGGCTGAATAATCAACAAATATATGTCATATACGATGTGCCACATCTTTTCTAAAGTGTTCGAAATAAGCGGTTAAATTGTCATTTTATTTTATATGGCAATAAAGTATTGTTCACAGACGTAATACAAACTTATAATGTAGATAAATATAGTCAACTAGCGAGATTGAACTGTAAATTAATGGAAGCTCATATAAATCCAAATACCTTTCAAAAAGTGAATTGTAAATTATCTTTACAAATCTTTAGCCATATAATAGCTGCTTCATCGTCGCAGGTGAACTTAAAAGTGATAGCGGTGTTTACATAGCTGATTTTATTTTGCAAATGAATATATTATTTGATTCAATAAACAGTCAAACCCTCTTTGATAAAAATCCCAATAAATGCGCAATTTCAGAGAAATCTCCGAATATAATAAACATTTTAAACGAGGGATACGATATGATGAATAATATTCAAAAAACATCTGCAGTGTCATGCACCGAACTTTCTTATACGCATTTGGGTTAAATCACATCCAATTTTATTAATTTTTCTAATTTATAATATATGTTCTAATCTTCGGAACACTTTTACGACAAATATATTTCTTAGAATAAATAAAACCTCTGCAGTGTCATGCACCGAACTTTCTTATACGCATATTGTTAAACCACATCGTAGTTTCATTACTTCTCTAATTTTTATTATTTGTTCTGATCTTTGGAACACTTTTGCGCTAAATATATTTCTTTGAATAAATATAAAATGTCAAACTTCAAACTTTTTAAGTCTGTTTTGTTTTTTTTTTATATGCATTGACAGACGCAGATGATACGATTTATGTAAAATTAAATGTAATATGAAGAAATTTCAAGAGCCATCTTCTTGTTTCCGAAACCGTTTGAGAAAAAAGATTTCAATTAAAAGTTGTACAAAATGCTGATATCTATTTTTTACTGTAACAATTTTTCTGTAACTGCAACCGTTTTTGAGTAATTGCAGAAAATGCAAAAAATAACTAGAGTAAACATGCACTTCCGGTCGGAATATGGTTTTAAAAAATAGGAGGTTTTCGTGTCAGGCACATATAAATCTTAAGTTTAAGATTTCATAATTTTCCCTTTAGCCGTTTGGGCTGTAGAGCGCTCACATACACACACACACACACACACACACACACACACAAACACACAGACACACACACACACACACCCACACACAGACGGACGTCATTCCAAAAATTGTCGGAATCGATTCAGCGAAGGTCAAAACGTATATTTCCGTTAAAATCTCGAGTTCGAAATTTTTCATGATTACAATACTTACTTATACTGCGTTTAAGAAAGTAAAAATGTCAAACTTCAAATTAATTAAGTCGGTTTTTTTTTTTATAAGCAATTGACAGGCGCAGATGATACGATTTATGTAAAAATAAATATAAAAAGAAGAAATTGCAAGAGCCATTTTCTTATTTCCGGTACCGTTTGGGAAAAAAAGTTTCAAATACAAGTTGTACAAAATGCTGATATCTATAATTTTTATTGTAACACATTTTCTGTAACTGCAACTGTTTTTGAGTAATTGCAGAATCTGCAAAAATGAACTTCCGGTCGGAATATTGTTTTCAAAAATAAGAGGTTTACTTGCCAGGCACGTACAAATCTTAAGTTTAAAATTACAAAATTTCCCCTTTACCCGTTTGGCTGTAGAGCGCTCATACACACACACACACACACACACACACACACACACACACACACACACAGACGGACGTCATTCCAAAAATAGTTGGAATCGATTCAAAGTAGGTCAAAACGTATATTTCCTTTAACATCTCGACATCGAAATTTTTCATGATTCCAATACTTACTTCCACTGCGTATAAGAAAGTAAAAAGCATTATTCAGTATACATACAATAAAGGGCTATTTTCCAAATTTCGATCTATTGCATAGTTTTGCTAGAAAAAAAAATCACAAAATTTGCCTATTTTTATCGGCTTTAGGGTAGCCTAACCCCTTAAATATGTTTTAATTTTGAAAATGTTCTTTCGGCGCTGGAAGTTGATACGAGGAATGTTAAGAGCAAAATAAGAGCGGCACAAAGTTCCGGAAATCTCGAACTAAGAAACAACATGCTGTAAATATTAATTCTCCTAATTCAAATACCGAATTAATATTTTCTGTGTGTGTGCCTGTGTGTGTGTGTCTGTGTGGGTGTGTGTGTGTTTATGTTCTCTACAGCCTAAACGGTTGAAGCTAAAATTATGAAACTTTAAACTTAAGATTTTTGAAAAAAATATTCAAAGCGGAAGTATCTGTTTACTCTAGTCATTTTTTAAAGTTTCTGAAATTACTCAAAAATGGTTGCAGTTACAGAAAGATTTTATGAACAAAAATTAAAGATATTTATATTTAGCACAACTTTTTCAAAATAAATGTCTGCTTATTATATATATTTTTACATAAATCGTATCATCTGCACCTGTCAATTTTTTTACAAAATAGACTTAAATAATTTGAAGTTTGACATTTAATATTTATTCAAAGAAATATATTTAGTATAAAAGCAATCTAAAGTTAGAACAAATATTATAAATTAGATAAATAATGAAACTACGATTTGGTATAACCCGAATGCGTATAAGAAAGTTCGGTGCATGACAATGCAGATTTTTTTTTTACTTCATTCTTTTCACTTATGTTATTGCTAGCAAGTATTATTTCTGTGAGTGTTCGAATTTAAGAGCAAACAATGCATCGTTTCTAGAAGAACAGCGAGTCGTATTAAATCTTTTCAGAGTAAATTTTTTACTTCTTGTCTTAGACATTAACAAAACCCACCTTTTCATATTATTAGCAAAGAATGTATAAACATTTTCTAGAAAATGTTGATCTAAATCATAGTGCAATTAGTATGCAAGGTAGTGTCTATTTATCAGACAAATTTAATTTTCCTGACCCATTAACAAATGAAAATAAGCAATTTATAATTGAAATATCTGCAGTGTCATGCTTCGAACTTTCTTATCCGCATATGGGTTAAACCATATCAGAGTTACATTATTTTTCTAATTTATAATATTTGTTCTAACCTTTAGATCGGTTTTACACTACATATATTTTTTAGAATATATATTAAATGTCAAACTGCAAATTATTAACGTATATTTTGTTAAACAATTGACAGGCGCAGATGATACGATTTTTGTAAATATATATATAAAATTCAAAAATTTATTTTGAAAGGAGACTTCTTGGAAAAAAAATTCAAACAAAAAATGTGCTAAATATGAATACCTTTAATTTCTGTTCATAAAATTTTTCTGTAACTGTAACCATTTTTGAGTAATTGCAGAAACTGCCAAAAATGACTAGAGTAAACAGGCACTCTGTTAACTCTGCATAACAGGTATGATGACACTAAAAACATTGAAATTGTTAGTTATTTATTAGGTAGGTCAAGTATGTTATCACGTTTTAGGCTTTTTTTTATCTTCACTGTCAGCAAATTACTTGCTAAAGTATTTGGATGCGCACGTAATCTGCTTTGATATTTCTCACTGAAGTTTTTAATTTTTTCTTTCACTGTCACTACGGAGAGATCGCGGTGAATTATGGCGTTGGTGACGAACCATGGTGCATTAAGGACAGAGCGGAGCACTTTGGACTGAAATCTCTGCAGGATTTCAATGTTAGAGTTACTGGCGGTACCCCATAGTTGGATTCCGTACGTCCAGACTGGTTTGAGGATAGTCTTGTAAAGAAGAATTTTGTTTTCTGTTGAGAGTTGAGATTTGCGGCCTATTAGCCAGTACATGCGACTGAATTTCAGGCCAAGTTGTTTTCTTTTTGTCCAAATGTGTATTTTCCATGTTAAACGACGATCTAAGTGCATGCCTAGATATTTCGCTTCTTCTGTCTGTGGGAGGGGCTTGCCATACAGTGTCACAGGAGGACAGGTTTCTTTTCTCATCGTAAATGTTACATGGGTAGATTCGGTTTCATTTGCCCTAATA
Source organism: Nebria brevicollis (assembly GCA_944738965.1). Lineage (NCBI taxonomy): Eukaryota > Metazoa > Arthropoda > Insecta > Coleoptera > Carabidae > Nebria > Nebria brevicollis. Next base: position 138,789 of record CALYJB010000010.1, read on the forward strand.
CTCCATTTTGTTAACCATGGTTAAATTTTGTTCAGATGTTCCTGAAGATATCTTGTGGTCACGTTGTGATCTTCGTGAGAGGCAAGTATTGCTGTATCATCGGCGAATGTTGCGATGAATGTTGTTTCAGATGTTGGCAGGTCGGCTGTGTATAGGAGATATAGTATAGGTCCTAGTACACTACCTTGTGGGACACTGGATTCTATTGGGTAGAGTCTGGTTTGTTCATCTTTATATTTAATATAGAAATATCTGTTGGAAATGTATGATTTGAGGATTTGGTAGTAATTATGTGGTAGGATTCTTTTAATTTTAAACAATAGCCCGGTGTGCCAGACTTTATCGAAAGCTTGACTTATATCTAAGAAGGCAGCCGAGCAGTATTTTTTCTCTTCTAGATTTTTGCGTATTTCATTCACGACTCTGTGGATTTGTTCAATCGTTGCGTGTTGCGTACGAAATCCAAATTGGTGGTTTGGAATTATGTCTTTTTCTTCTAGAACTGGCTTTAGGCGCTTAAGCAATAACTTTTCGAAAAGTTTGGAGATTATAGGAAGAAGACTGATGGGTCTGTAGGAGCTTACTTCTTGTGGTGGTTTTCCTGGCTTGGGTAGAAGGATAATTTGGGCTACTTTCCACTGAGAGGGAAAGTATTCTAATCTAAGAACTGAGTTACAGATCATTGTTATCAGCTTGATTCCTTTAGAAGAAAATTCTTGCAGAATCCTTCCTGTTATTAGGTCATATCCTGAAGCTTTTTTGGGGTCAAGATTTGTTATAGCGTTTTTTATTTCACTAGTTTTTAATTTGACTATAGGCAAGCAGAGTTGTAGGGGGGTCTCTAGGTACTGCAGGATTTCTTGTTCTTCTTCTACCGAAATTTCACTAGGAAAGGGTTGGAATACTGATGATAAATGTTGCGCAAATGTGTTCGCTTTTGACTGATCGGTTCTTGCCCAGCTACCATTTGCTAGGAGTAAGGGTGGATTTGACTGTTCCGGTTGTTTGAGCTTTTTTATTGTTCGCCAGAGGGAATAGTCTGTGGATGCTGACGGAGTAAGATTTTCTAAGTATTCTTCGACAGATTTATTTCGCAGGTTGCTTAGTAACTTTTTGATTGCTTTTATTGCCTGGTTAAGTTTTGTTTTGTCCTGTGGTGATCTTGTTATTTGCCATTGTTTGCGTAGCTTCCGTTTTTCAGCGACGATGTCCCTAACGATTTTTGGACAATTTTCTCGTTTTTGATTGGCGTTTTGTACTGGTGTTGCGCCCCATGCTGATTCTTGTATTGCGTCATTTAGGAATTCTATGGCTTCGTCTATTTCGTGTTCGGTTTTGAGTGAAATTTCGAGCGAAAGCTTGTTGTCCAGCAGATTTCTGATTGTGTGCCAGTCTGTTTTTTTTACTAATGAGTGATGGAGGTTTTTGTTTTATTGTTATTTGCCTATTTACAGTAATTATGACTGGAGAGTGGTCCGATGATAGATCTAAGCAACTTTCGGCATTTAGATAATGTGATGACACGCTTTTTACTACACAAAAGTCTATGAGATCCGGAACTTTTCTTCTGTCGCTAGGCCAGTATGTAGGTTGGCCAGTAGATAAATGATGTAGATTATTCTCTTGCATTGCTTGGTATAGTTGTCTACCTTTAGGGGTGGTCAGTCCTGAACCCCAGTAGGGATGTTTCGCATTGTAGTCACCTCCAACTATAAATCTAGACCCCAGAGTGTTATAAAAGTCGTTAAATTGTGGTTTGTTAATTGTGTGTCTAGGTGGACAGTAGACAGCTGCGATAGTTAGAGGTCCTGTTGTCTCTTCGTTAAATACAATGCTAGTAGCTTGGAGGTGTTCGTGCTGGTATTTATTTTGTTCGTGGTGTTTAATTTGCTGTCGGATGATTACGGCAGTGCCTCCATGGGCAGTACCATCTAGGTGTTAAGTGTTGTATATTGAGTATCCTGGTATCTTCAGATACGTCTTTTTTGTAAAGTGAGATTCGGAAATGAGCATCACATCCATGTTGTGTTCAGCTATAAATATTTTTACTTCTTGGCTGTGTTGTCCAAGACCATTGGCGTTCCAGAGAGCGATTTTTAGGAGCTGGGGCATTATTTTATTTTAGCCACAAGGGTAGTGAGGAGATTTAGCATGGTGTCCATGCGCTCCATCAGTTTGATCATCATAGCTTCTAGTTTACTATTTTGCTGTTTGTCGGAAATATGATTTAAATTTTGTTGTAAGTTTTGTTCTTCTTCTGTCTGTTGGACATTAGCTTTTTCTTTTGGGCGTATGATACGCCTGGTTGTGTTGGATTTCCGGTTATGTTATGGTTGACTGTATTCTGTTTTTGTCTAAGGGGTGGGAACTTACGTGACTGTATTTCTTTAAAGACACTACAGCCTTTGTAGTTCGCTGGGTGGTTTCCTCCACAGTTGGTGCAGGTTGCGGCAGTACTTTTATCTTGTTTGGGGCAGTCTCTAGCCAGATGATCACCAGTGCACTTCACGCAACGTGGTGAAAGGTTGCAGAAATTTTTTGTAAGATTAAATCTTTGTACATTGAGGTATTTCTCTTTTTTGGCGTGGAGGTTCAAATTAGATTTTCGAGTGCATAAGGTATTTAGTGTAGTAAATTTCTTTATTATTGTCCTTTTGTTGCAACTCAATAAAGAACATAGGTAGAGGGGCTTTTGTTATTTTATGCTTAATGTTCCATATATTTAATGCATTATGTCCATATGAATGTATTTCTTTCATTGATTCTTCGATGTCAACAGTGTGGTGAAGATCACGTAGTACAACTTTGAATTTTCTTTTCGATTTTGATTGAAATGAATGGAATTTTCTTCTAATTCTTTCGTTATGACGCGATAAAATCTATCCTCGGTCAGTTGGAATTTTGCTTGCGAACTTCCAATAAGCTTAATTACGTAATTGTCTTTTGCGTGGAGGTTCAAGAGGTAAGTCAGAGGCTTTATGTTTCCTATGCCGTGTACGAAAATTGGTGGAGGTTTAATAATTTCAGGACTAATATCTTCTTCAATTAATTCTTCTACATTTAGTTTTTCGAATTTATTTGAGGTTTCTGGTCCATTGAGCCAGTAGTCTGTTAGGATTTTCTGTCTTACGTTTCTATTTTCTTCCGGGCTGGATCTTTTGCTCTTTCTGGAATTGATAACTGTCCAGCTGTCTTCAGTTTTATCTAGTACTGCAGGTTCCGAGATCGACTGGGTGTTTAAGGTCGAAGCGATTTCTTGTTCATTTAGGCTTCTTGTAGGGGTTGCTATTTGCTCTCGTGGTGGGGGTGTTGGTGGTACTATGTTAGATTCGAAGTTTGATAGATTCCTAGTAAAAATGGGAGATCTTACTATTTTTGCGCTTTTTGAGAAGGCGGGCCATCCTTCGGTATCCATTATGCTGGTCGTTTGTTGGAGTGCGTGAGATGTTGAAGCCTGTACGTAGAGTTGAGTGGCCGACTTCGCTCGTGCGTGCTCGGTGGATGGCAAAGGAGGCGTTGGTGGAATAAATCCCAAGTTCTTTAATTCAGCTGGTATAGCTTTCTTCCCTGTTGGTGGAATTATTGAATATTTTCCGTCGGTTCTTTGTATAATTGTATCAACTGTTTTTGGGTCACCTTTCATGGTGACCCAGTTACATATATAAAATAAAACTATTACACTCGCGATTTAAATTTGCTGCGTTTGCATAATAAAGTAATACACAAATTAAGGTATGTGTAATTAGCTACTTGCAATGTAAGCAATACTACTCGCATGAACGAGGAACCGCACGTCTAGCCCGTACAAATGTTCACGTCAGACTGATGAATCTGTAACGTGACGAGGTGTTTTTAATTTTGTTAGTTTGTGTGTTTTATTTTGGTCGTCTAATATCTGTCCTCTTTCATTAATTACTTGTGTGATCTTTACTTTTAAAATTTTGGCTTTTCAATTTTTCCTGAATTTCTTTTGTGAATTTTGACATAAGCATGTTCTGGGATTGCAAATTGTTGTTCTTGAGGTTGTGCGTATTTTAGCTTGCCTATTTCGATATTTCTTTTAACTTGTTGGTTAATTTCCTTAAGAATCTCTACATGTTTTTGTAAGTATTCTTCTACTAATACTTCTTCGGGTTTTAAGTTTGATTCAAAAATTTGGCCAAAAATTCTTTGTGTTACCGAATGGATATTGTTATTATACGCTAATAATGCGTAGTTTAATCTGTCTTTAAGTTTTAAATTCTTAATAAGGGGGTTTTGATTCAAGATTCTCATGTGCTCGATTAGCGAGGAATGGAACCGTTCTACAATGCCATTGCTATTTGGATTGTCTATCGATACGTAGTGAATATTAATTTTTCTTAGCGCTAAGTAACTTCGAATAAGTTTGTTCTTGAACTCTACTCCGTTGTCGGATACCATTTCTTTTTGTGTCATAAAATGCATAAAATATTTACTTAATTTATTTAGTATAGTTACCGCGTTTTTATCTTTAATTATGTATGCAATAGCGTGTTTGGAAAATGAATCTACTATGGTAAAATTTTTTTCTGACTCTAAAGATAAAATATCAATATGGATTTTTTCGAAAGGTTTTTCGACTGTGGGTGTTAATATGGTTGGAATTTGAATTTGGTTACGTTAATATTTTGTGGTAATGCATGTGTTGCATTTGTTTATAAAATTTTGTAAGTCTTTTGACATATTGGGCCAATAATAAGATAGTTTCAGTTTATTGTAGGTTTCGCTATTTCCCCGGTGACTTGTCTTTCCTTCATGGTAGTTTTGTATAATTAATTATTGTTCGTCTCGGATTTCTATGTCGTTTCCTAATGTCTTGCATCGAACGAGTTTATAACTTCCCGCGTCGAAGACCAATATTAAGTTTGTAAATAGCTTAGTTTAATTAACAGCTCAGTCTAGGCTTGAACATATTTCTTATATTGTTGTTTCACTCTATGATTAACATTGGTAATTAGATTACAGTAGATTTATAGGATGAAAATGAGCAAGACGATTTTTTTCCACAGCGTTCCAATATATTTCAGGGTAGAAATAATTTTGCCGACGGGCTATAAATTACCTGTCGAATCAGTAAAATTATTTTTACCTTGAAATGTATCGGAATGCTATGGATAAAATTGTCTTTTCATTATTAACCTATCTATCTCATCTATCTCTTTCTAATGCATATACCAATGTCTGTCTACTATATTTATCTCTTTCTAGTACGTCTTCTAAAACATCCAAACCTAACCCGTACACAATATTTCATGAGCCCAAACTGGCGGCTCTAATTTTGTCAGTTACATTGCTGACACCCCCTGTCCTACAAATATCCCTAAGTGACCTTTCCTACTGTTCCTTGATTAAAATGGTGGTAGATGTTTTTTTAGAACGAGACAGATGAAAGTTGTACTTTATGAAATGTATTAAGAAAACAAGTTGTACTAATAAAAGTTATTTCTTTATTTGAAATAATCAAAAACCTGAATAATAAATTTCTGTGCCTGATAAATGATAAAATTCGATATCACTTTTTGGTAACAATTTTGTTGAAATATGGCTATTAATTATGTTGCCAGTATAATGATCTTTTATTTAAAGTATTTTTATTGTGTATACAAGACAACATGGTTCTGTAAAGGAACAGCAAAAACAGATGGGAATGGCACAATAAAATTAATATGGGCCCACAACTACAGCGTTGACGTAAATAATTTGTCGAATTTTAAAACAAGTTTGTAACAAAGAGCTATTGCTGAGAATGTGAATATACGCATAATATATGATGAAGAATCTGTTCGGTATTATGTCAGATGAATTTTTGTCTTTCATATTTTGCTTAGCGATCCAGAAAGCGCGATGATTTAGGCTTGGCCATCTGCTATGAGCGCTATACACCCCGCGAAGCAAAAATCAGCCAATGACAATATCAAAAAAAAAAAATTGGTAAATTTACGTATTTTAGGGCTCTAAAGTCGATTCAATAGCAAAACTGTACCAATGATGGGGCTACAATTTTCTGTCCCATTCACGGTTACCAGTTCACGGGAGTAACGAGCTCAGACGACAAGGACCGAAGGGGTTGTTTAAAAAGACTCAACTTAATTAAATATTGTTTATTACAAGTCTGGGATAGGGTCACTCAACCAGATACACGTAGATATAAAGGTTAATACAAACACAAAAGAAATGATGCAAAACGAAATGGTGAAATACAAATTAGACAAAAGCACAAAATGATGAAATTATAAACGGCTAGTACCAGTTGTACGGCTAAACAAAAATATAGCTAGCGAGACATAGAAATTAAAACTTACATAACATGTTTCTTGTAATTATCCTTTTAGTGTGGAACAATTAATTCGACCTCTAACACTTTTAAACTCTTACGATTAATACACAATAATGTTCAACTCGTCGGCCCTTAGTCTCAAAACTCACTGTCTTTTCACCCCCAAGAACCCATCTTTTTACTCAGAGGCTACCTATCCCTACCCCAGAATCATACATAAAAATCAATCCTTAACTATTGGCTTAAGTATGACTCTAGCCTTCGCATCTGACGACCCTATTGGTGGAGACCCTCAGTCTTAGCGGGGTGACACATACGTTAGAACGGGGCGTAGACTGAGCGGTCTTATAACAACTTTTGTAAAAAGGAAATAACTTTACGATTAATAATGAATTTAACAACAATTGGAATATTACTAATTAACTTGAATTTAACTTACGTGAGCGGTCAAAGTCGAAAGCCAACTTAAGACTAATTACAAAAACAAATACTTAAATTCATAATATTCGTAATCACTAATGTCCTTAACTACAAATGTACATAAATTACGAATATACTTAAATTACGAATGCACTTGCCTTGTTGTTAAGCATCATATTTCCTGGTGTCGCTTGGGTGTTCTAGGTTGTTTGTTTAGATCTTTGATAAATGTGTCGTCATTCCGATACATGAGGGAATGCAGATAACTTTGTTCCCACGTTGGATAGTATACCTTCCCTCATCTAGATACTATTTAGATAGTGGCGAACTGCGACTTCGCCTAAATATATCCCGCTGAGACGACCCGTAAGAGAAAGATCCCACGATTTCTTCATCCTTCAACCCTCTAATGTCCACACATGTGTTATTTTTAAACATTTTTCCACGCATGACTCACACTGTTCTTGGAAGTACAGCTTCTCAGAATTAGCACTGTCGCACCGGCGACATTATTACAGCTCTGGTTATCATCAAAATGTTTAGGTAAGCATTTAAAAGTGTTTTGAAAGCAAAATATAAACAAAAATACAATCAACTTAGGTTCAATTTTATAACTTATAGCTGATTTTAGTGTTCAAAATGGCAAGAAGTAAAGAAATAAGTGTAGTAAAAAGAGTAGAAATTTGTAAACAACATTCTTTAGGCTTTTCCAACCGAGAAATTGGCCGACTTCTCAGAATATCGGAGTATTATGTACGTCAATCAATCAAAAGAAAAGAAGAAACAGGATCGTTTCATGACCGAAAACGATCTGGAAGACCTCGCTCGACCACAAAAAAGGAAAACCGATACATTGTAATAAATTCTTTGCGAAATCGCCAAAATACAGCACCTGAAATCGCCGCTGATTTCAATGTCCATCATAAATCAAAAATCAGCACTACAACAATGAAACGACGTCTGCTTGATGCCGGCCTCAGGGGCCTTTTTGCGGTCAAAAAACCACGTCTTACAACAGTACATAAACAAAAGCGATAAACATGGGCCAAAGGACATAAAAATTGGACAGCAGAAGACTGGAATAAAGTTCTTTGGTCAGACGAATCCAAAATCGAAATTTTTGGCAATAACCGTCGATCATTTGTTCGCCGTAGGCCTGGGGAAAGGCTGCTGGAGCAGTGTACAGTGCAAACTGTGAAACATGGAAGAGGAAATATCATGGTTTGGGGTTGTTTTGGAGGTGGCCAAGTCGGGAAACTTGTGAAAATTGATGGAAAATGACGAAAGAAATCTATTTGGATATTGTAAATGAACATTTTATGCCTTGTTGATTAGAATTAATTGGTGAAGGAATCGTTTTCCAGCAGGAAAACGATCCCAAACACACTACAAAAGTGGTCAAAGAGTACCTAAGAAAAAAATCCGAGGAAACATTGCTACAGGTAATGACTTGGCTACCTCAAAGCCCTGATTGCAACCCGATGGAATTACTCTGGGATCATCTGGACAGAGAGGTGCGATAAAACCTTCCAAGAGGAAATAATTATCTTTGGTCATCTCTTAAAACTATTACGAATACTGTTGATGACCGTTATTTGCAAAAGCTGTGTGATAGACTGCCCCGATTTTGCCAGGGTATCATTAAATCTAAAGGTGGTGATTTCGACGAAAATGCGATATAATTTAAATTATTAGTTCGTGTTAATATGTAATAATATATATGTTTTTTTTTATGGAAATTAAATAAGGTATGTCAAAATTATATATTCCTTTTATTGTTACCTAAAAAAATCTTAGAAAACTGCCATTTCACTATAAAAACCACTATTACGCAAGGTGCGATTAAACTTATGGACGGTAGTGTATAAAGCTCGGTCCATGAAGTAATCGTAAATGATGTTTGTTCGTAGTGAAAAATAGTTATGTAATATTGTATATTATATAAATATTATATAATAATATAATATAAATATTATTTACGAATAATAATATTTTCAATCATATACATTTTAACTTTCACAAATTCTGCGTATTTTATTCCGAGACAGTGTTCTACCCTCAAAATTTTGACTTTTAAAATTCAACTATTTTATATTCTTTGCTGACTTAGTATTAAGTTACTTATTAATGCTATGCATTTTTTACCATCACTACATCCTAAAGAACAACAACTGCGCATTTTAATGTAATATTGGCATACAAACAAATCGCACAACATTTTGAATAGATCAATAACTACGCAATAATACACAATGTTATTAAACTGGGATTATATTATAAGTGCTTAGCTAAATTTCATTTATCAATGAGATTGGTAACGAAAATAAACACTTCACGGGCGGGGATAGTCTTTGTTGTGTGATTCTAATCCATTAGTTGGGCACTCGTGGTAATCACTTTGGATGTAATAAAAATAAGAGAGAGCACTGACTTGTGCGGGCGCTCTAAAAATGGAAAATTGAAAAGTAAGGAGAGTGGTTAGTTGTTTGGGTGAGAACAAAAATTGTAAAAATCGTATTACAATGAGCCACCGTAAGTTGGTAGAGTATAGTAGGCAAACAAATGATCTGCTTTTTTAAAATAAGAACAATAAGTACATTTACTCGAGCTATTCGTGTATTATCACCTATTAATACTCATCTCAAAAATCGTGTTCACGTGCCCTTTTGTGTTATTAAATTATTGGTAATAAATCCGACGATGTAGCGCAAGCTACAGTGTTTGGCAAATAAACTTATGTTACTTGACTTGCTTATATTAGGGGTAGGATTCATATTTAATGCAAAATTATTCAAATGTATATGTAATTGATACATTAAACAATTTCTAACAGTACATCACATCTTCTAATATACTTTGTATACCTTTTCATGAAATGAAAGCAAAAAAAATGTTAAATATAATAAGAAAATCAATGTTGAGTTTCACAAACGAATTTTAGAACTGTTTAAGATGTAGTTGGTCCAAAGTCCCATAGTTTAATATTATTTTACATTACAGGCTCTCTTAATTTGTTGTTGTGCACATAAAGCAACAATATATATATATATATATATATATATATATATATATATATATATATATTGTATAAGTTTAGACAAGTACCACTGCAGGCCTTTGTTACTTTATTGCACTCTGCTGACCATCAGTCAACGTAAAGCAACCATCGGTACCCAAAAATGTGTCTCTCGAAAAATTAAAGGAAAAATGTGTTGTTCCCTAAAGTGTGTTAGTGCAACAAGAGACCCGCAATTAAACAATAAATTGTGAGTAAGGAACGGCCCCAAAATATGCGAGCCACATCTCGATTTGGCAAGATTCCCACCCCACGAAGTCAGTGCAGCCTGTCAACGCCTTATGCAGCAAATCAACCAATAGAATATGTGTAAAGTTTGCTCTACCTTTAAGTTAAGATATATATATATATAAGAACAAAACCATTTGTTAGAGTAAGCTTTTTGGAGTTGATAGTTGAGTTGAGAATGTAGTAGAGTAAGAATTCATGATAATATAGCTTGTATTTTTATTGTAACTGATATTCACAATTTAATATTAAAGAAGTTGTTTATGTATGTTCGCGTTAAACATTTTTATTCGTCAAACATATTCCAATAACATTGAACGATTTAATAAAATAAGTAGTTCCGCACAAACCCTGACATATGAAATATCATGTATCAGATTGTGCCAAAGATCAAAGCAAATAACATGGTCCTTCGAGCCGGATAATACGGGAAACAATTTGGAGAAAGTTCATTTCATCTGAGAAAGCATTCATTCGTCAAAAGTGTTAAAAATGTTCAGTGCGAAAAAAGAATTAAGTACAATTAAAAAAATCATTCGGTCATCACAGTGAGTGAAATATGCGTTCACGTTAATTACAAAGAAAATCAATCGTTCATCACAGTGAGTGAAATATGCGTTCACGTTAATGGCAAAGACAAATATACAATTAATGTGAAAACCACAAACAATATAAGCAAAAAGACGTTCAGTGTGTGTAATTCAATTGTTACACGACTAAATCATCAAGCGGCAGCAGTCCGCGGACGGAGTATTCCATTGAGATCATCAGCGAATTTACATCAAATTATCTAAGTGACATCACATCACATTAACCGACTTCACGACATCACATCACATCCGTTTGGACCACACTCGTTATTTCGTTATATTCAGATAAGTGTGAAACAATATCTCTTTGATATCCATATCCGTAACCATCTCTATGGTCATTCAGTCGTGTATTTAATATAAGCGGTCGAGTTTATCTTAAAATTATAACTTGTTAATAACGATGACGAACCCTGATGAGTTGATACATGATATTTCATATGTCAGGGTTTGTGCGGAACTACTTATTTTATTAAATCGTTCAATGTTATTGGAATATGTTTGACGAATAAAAATGTTTAACGCGAACATACATAAACAACTTCTTTAATATTAAATGGTGAATATCAGTTACAATAAAAATACAAGCTATATTATCATGAATTCTTACCCTACTACATTCTCAACTCAACTATCAACTCCAAAAAGCTTACTCTAACAAAAGGTTTTGTTCTTATATATATATATATATATATATATATATATATATATATATATATATATATCTTAACTTAAAGGTGGAGCAAACTTTACACATATTCTATTGGTTGATTTGCTGCATAAGGCGTTGACAGGGTGCACTGACTTCGTGGGGTGGGAATCTCTCCAAATCGACATGTGGCTCGCATATTTTGGGGCCTTTCCTTACTCACAATTTATTGTTTAACTGCGGGTCTCTTGTTGCACTAAAACACTTTAGGGAACAACACATTTTTCCTTTAATTTTCCGAGAAACACAGTTTTGGGTACCGATGGTTGCTTTACGTTGACTGATGGTCAGCAGATGTCGTGAATTCAATAAAGTAACAAAGGCCTGCAGTGGTACTTTTCTAAACTTATACATCCCGCCGGCCTTGAACAGACCCGTTCAATACAGGTATATTGAAAAATGTTTACACACATCATGAAGTCCAAAACAGTAAGAACACTATAGAATATGGTAAGTCCATATTAGTTTATTGGCAAGGGTGCAATTCGAGTGATGCACCGTTTATATATTCCCGATCGTGACTTTATAGTCACTACTCGTACCTTGCCGTCCTCACCAGGAAACGCTTCGACGACACGCCCAAGAGGCCAGTGTAGTGGTGGTGTATTATCTTCCTTCAGTAATACCATGGCACCAATCTTGATTTCGTCTGGTGATTGCAACTGCCATTTCGACCTGGTATTAAGTTGATTTAAATACTCCTTATACCATCGCTTCCAAAAATGTTGTTTGACATATTGAATGTGTTGCCAGTTAGATAGACGATTAATTGATTCATCCATTAAATTTGATTCAGGTAAGCTTGTGAATGTATCTCCTATAAGGAAGTGAGCAGGAGTAAGGGCACGTAGGTCGCTTGGATCTTCAGACAAAGGTGTAATAGGACGTGAGTTTAAAATTGCTTCAATTTCAGTCGTGTATGTTTCTAACTCTTCGTAGGTAAATAGTTTATCGCCTATTATTCTATAATAATGATGTTTGAAAGATTTTACCGCTGCCTCCCACAGTCCGCCAAAATGCGGCGACCTTGCTGGTATAAAATGCCAATTTATGCCCTGCTTGGTAAGAAAATTAATAACGGTATCATTATGATTCTTTGATTGAATGAGTTTTGTTAAATTATCTAGCTCGTTTTTTGCTCCGACAAAATTAGTAGCATTATCTGAGTAAATATTAAAAGAACGTCCGCGTCGAGCAAAGAATCTTCGCAGACATCCTATGAATGACTCTGTAGTCAAGTCTGTTACTAATTCAATGCGAACGGCTTTTGTTGCAAAACATACAAAGATACATGAATAGATTTTTATTTTTCCACGATTTCAATATTTCTTTTCTTTTACATAAAACGGACCGCAATAATCGATTCCAGTATTCAAAAATGGAGGTGTTTGAGTCACCCTGCTGCGAGGAAGATCTCCCATGAAATATGAACAATCTGTCGGTTTTACTCGAAAACAAGTTACGCATTTTTTAATAATATTTTTAACTGCATTTTTACCGTTAAGAGGCCAGTATTTCGATCTCACTGCACTCAAAGTAGCTTGAGTCCCACTATGTAAATTCAATACGTGCTGCTCTCGTAGTATTAAGTCAGTAATGTGATGCTGTTTCGGTAGGACGATAAGGTGTTTTCCAGAATATGATAACATTGAATTTTTTAAACGCCCACCTACTCGGATAAGTCCGTTGTTGTCTATAAATGGATTCAGCGCGCGAAGGGTGCTAGTTGAACTAATGCAGTTATTTTTGTCTAATTGCCTGATATCGGTTTGAAAGCAATCCTTTTGAGTTAACTTAATAATTTCGATTAACGCGTTATTAAGTTCGCATGTCTTTAAATGACCTATTACTTTAGCTTTCTTTTTATTATGTTTATTCTTATACCGTAATACATAGGCTATAACTCGTTTTAATCTACCCATCGTCGAATATTTATTTAACCAAGAATTAGTTTTAATCGCGGTTGTCAACGTGTGAGTGGGTTTCAGTTCGCATAACGGTACTAAGTGCATAATGTTCTTTGGCCATTCGGATGTGCTATTCATTAGCCATCGTGGCCCTTCTCGCCACTGGTAATTTACTACAAATTCAGCAGGTAGTTGATCGCGTGAACACTCATCGGCCATGTTTAGTTCTGAGGGCACGTGCCTCCAGTGCATTGTACCTGTAATATCTCTAATCTCCGATACCCTATTTGCAACAAAGGTCTTCAATAAGTATGGCTGAGTGTTAATCCATTGTAGTGTTATCGATGAAAAATATTTCATCAATTCTTTTACAGATTCCATTTAAAACCGTTTTTGTTAATCTAGAAAGTACTAACGCCGCACATAATTCTAATTTTGGTAATTTAATTGTTTTCTAAGGAGATATTCGATTTTTTAAACATAATAAATTTATAAAGATTTTACCATTTCTAGCTAAATATATATATATATATATATATATATATATATATATATATATATATATATATATATAAATAATAAATAGTTTAGCAATCACTTTAGACATTTTCCCTCTTTTAAAAATAGACCTCCCAAACCACAAAAGTGATAACGTCATAAGAGCGTGAAAAGCATAAGCATGGCCGCTGAAAAATTGATTTATTATTTAATATAACACGGTCGTAAACTTATACGTTGAATACATCTGTCTGAGATATACCAATATAATAAAATAACAATACTCGGTGGAAGTTTCACAAATATATTTAATAGAGATGACACCATCTTCAGGTCTGACATGAGAATACAAGGTAACAAGCTTATAGACTAAAAACTATTTAACTATCTATAATACAATGAAATACAAGAACTCTTTCAAAAGGTTATGGGATTAAGCAGTAAATGAAGGAAATTCCAGATAGGTGGGTAAAGACAAAACTTTGTTAGAGATGAACCATAATATAAACATCTGCAGTGTCATGCACTGTACTTTCATACACGCTTTTGAGTTAAATCACATCCTATTTTTATTATTTTGCTTATTTATATTATTTGTTCTAACCTTTGGAACACTTTTACGTTAAATATATTTCTTTGAATTAATATAAAATGTCAAACGTCAAATTATTTAAGTTTGTTTTGTTTTTTTTTTGAAAAACAATTGAAAGGCACAGCTGATACGATTTATGTAAAATTAAATGTAATATGAACAAATTTCAAGAGCCATTTTCTTGTTTTCGGTACCGTTTGGGAAGAAAAGTTTCAAATAAAAGTTGTACAAAATGCTGATATCTATAATTTTCACTATAACAATTTTTCTATTACTGCAACCGTTTTTGAGTAATTGCACAAAATGACTAGAGTATACATGCACTTCCGGGCGGAATATTGTTTACAAAAATAGGAGGTTTTCTTGCCAGGCATATACAAATCTTAAGTTAAAAATTTTCCCTTTAGCCGTTTGGGCTGTAGAGCGCTCGCCTACACACACACACACATAAAGACGTCATTCCAAAAATAGTTGGAATCAATTCAGGGAAGGTCAAAATGTATATTTCCGTTAAAATATCAAGATCGAAATTTTTCATGATTACAAAACTTACTTATACTGCGTATAAGAAAATAAAAATGAAAGCAGATTATGGCATACATTATGGCATATATTGGAATACAACTTATTGTGGTAATATTTGGTTCAGGTATGGGATTATTTCAGATTGGAATATGTCTAGCAGTTCATTTTGTATGGGCTTCTTTCTGGTTAAGGCATTGTTTTTTCTACAGATTCTATAAATGTTAATTTAGCACCCTTCTCTGCTTTGTGTAATATTTTTAAATTATCTATTTTGAATGTATGTTTTTTCTCAATTTAATGGTTGCCGAAGCTACAGTCAGTTTTTTTCAACATTCAAGGGCGCATGTGTTCATTAAATTTTTTGCCAAAACTTCTACTTGTGCTCTATATAAAAAGAATCACTGTTACTGCATTTAATTTCATATATACCGGATGAATCTAGTTTGTCTTTCGAAATTATCTTATTGCTAACTAATAAATTCTTTCAATTACTGTTGTAGTAAAAACATGGTACAATATTATCTTATCTAAATTTATTGCTTATGTATTTAAATTTCATGTAATTCTTGTTCTGAGAAAGATTAATTTTCCCATTATATACTTCTTTTTGCAGTGTTTTGTTATTAATTCTGTTAATCATTTGGTATATCAAGTTATGGTCATACCCATTGTTAATAGCAATCGTTTTGATGATATTTAGTTCTCTATTATAATTTTTAAGAGACATAGTAATATTTATGAGTCGATGAATTGGCAGATGAAAATTTTATATTAAGTGGCTGATTAGATGAATAAGGTAAAATTGAGTCAGTGTATGTGTTTTGATTAATAAATTCATTAATCACAACACTCCTCCTTAATAATTTTAGAACGAAGTTTTATAAATACGTTTCGACTTAGTTGCTTGGTAAGTATGTCAGCAAGTTGCTCACTGCTTTGTACATGTTTAATGTTTACAGTCCTACCAATATGTTCCTGGATAAATTTTCTGGGAATCTCTATATGTCTTTTGCCTTTCGTGGTTTTGCCCTCATGGGCGTTGTGTAACATGTGTATAGCAGATTGGTTATCCACGAACAAAGTAATGGGTGAGTCCGAGTCAAGAATCCTGAGTTCACGTCCGATCCTCCTGATCCAGCTGACTTCATCGATGGACGAGACAGCAGCTCTGTATTCTGCTTCGGCCGTCGAAGTGGCGACGAGACGCTGCTTTTGTGTATACCAAACGATTGGTCCTCCTCGTCTCAGAAGAACTTCACTCGTCGAATGTCCCGTTTCGGCGTCTCCTCCGTAGTCCGAGTCTGAATAAGCCTCCAGAGTAGTACCTCCATTGAAGAAAATCCCGGCTTTGATCGTTCCCTTGAGATACTGAAAAATTATTCTTACCATTTTCCAATGGCTTGACATAGGTTTCTTGCATTGACGACTCAAGAAATTCACGGCAAACCCAATGTCCGGACGAGAAGTTGTGGAGAGATAAAGAAGACTCCCAATAGCTTCGCGATACGGTGTGTCAGTAGATACGGGCTTGTCGTTAATTCGGTTCGTTTCTTCCGCAATCATGCCTTTCTCAATAGGCGTTGATACAGGGTTGCACGAGTTACATTCGAAACGTCTGTGTATATTTTGCCTGACTCACAGAAATTCCTTCCGGTTCAACTCGAATATCCATTCTGAGATATGATATTTTGTTCTGGATCTGTCGATTATATGTAATTTCAAAACTCTTATTAATCCTTTCCAGAACTTGATAGATCTCCTGTCTGTCTTTCCCAACAATTAGACCGTCGTCGACGAATAACGTCATCATTAAGTTCTTGTATTATTGTAAAAAAACACAGGGATCATCATCTGTGCTATTCAGTCCGATTTTCTCTAAAAAGCTTCCAATCTTTTCATTCCACTTCTTCGGGGCTTGTTTGAGTCCATATAGGCTTTTTTTTAGTTTGCAGACTCCAGCTGTACCATCTTAAACCTTCAGGTTGCAGCATGTACAAATCCTCCTCCAGGTCCCCATATAAGAAGGCTGTGATCACGTCAAACGAAATGAGTTTCTGTCTTTCCGAGGCTGCATGACTCAGAATTAGCCGAATGAATGCATAACGAGCTACGGGGCTGAAGGTTTCAAAATAGTCGATACCCTCTTGCTGTTGAAAACCCTGTGCGACTAGTCTTGCTTTCAACTTTCCGTTCGTTTTTTCACGTATAATTCATTTGCATGTTAATGGTCTTACTTCTTTTGGGCATTCCATTAATGTCCATATTTTAATCTTCTGCAGAGCCTTAAATTCTTGTTTCATTGCTCGGAGCCAATTTCCATCTCTTAGGGCCTCTGAAATCGAAATATCTTCTACTTCGCCAATCATGGCCACATTGACGCACCTTCCATCACAAATATAGCCCATCACGTAGTCTTTAAATCTCGACGGCGGTATTAATTCTTGACGACTGCGTAATCCTGATCTTCTCTGTTGTTCGTCTGGCATATTTACGCGATCGACCGGTTCGTCATCATTTATTACTTATGACTCCTCCGAATCTGAGGGTGATTCTGTCGTTGCTCTGCTCCTTACTGCTACCTCTACTTCCATGAGTTTGGATTCATTTTCTTCTTCTATAAAGATGACATTATCTGAACAAATAATATCTTTTTTACCTGTCATGTAGCCTACAAATATTCCTTTTTTTGATTTGGGATTCATCTTTGTTCTCTTATGTTTGGGGGTCAGTACATAACAGCTGCATCCGAAAGATCTCAATTTGTTTAATTTTATCTGTCGCCCGAACCATAGATCTGCCGAAGTTTTCCCTTTTTCGGAGCTTGTTCCCGTCTGGTTTAACGTGAAAACATAGTAATTCACAGCTTCGGCCCACAAATTTTCATTTAAGTTGAGTGCGTGAATGACGAACCGCGCTGACTCAAACACTGTCCTCATTTCTCTTTCTATTCTTCCATTTTGTTCCGGCTTGTATGCATTTCAGAAAGTGTGAAAAATTCCCAGCTCGTCGAGAAATTTCTTCGTATCTGCATTTTTTATTTCTTTCCCGTTATCGGACCTTAGACTTTTTACTTTTCTTCCGAATTGATTTTCGACAAATTTGATGAATTGTTCCAACTTTCTACGAGCTTCATCTTTCTTGTTCCTTTCTTATACGCAGTATAAGTAAGTATTGTAATCATGAAAAATTTCGATCTCGAGATTTTAACGGAAATATACGTTTTGACCTTCCCTGAATCGATTCCAACTATTTTTGGAATGACGTCCGTCTGTGTGTGTGTGTGTGTGTGTGTGTCTGTGTGTGTGTCTGTGTGTGTGTATGTTCTCTTTAGCCTAAACGCTTGAAGCTAAAATTATGAAACTTTAAACTTAAGATTAGCATATGCCTGAGGTGTGCACATCTTATTTTTGAAAATAATATTCAAAGCGGAAGTGCCTGTTTACTCCAGTCAATTTTTGAATTTTCTGCAATTACTCAAAAATGGTTACAGTTACAGAAAATTTTTATGAACAAAAATTAAATATATTTATATATAGCACAACTTTTGTTTGAATTATTTTTCCAAAAAGGGTAATGGCTTCAAATTAAATTTCTGCTTATTATATATATTTTTACATAAATCGTATCATCTGCGCCTGTCAATTGTTTAACAAAATAGACGTAAATAATTTGAAGTTTGACATTTTATATTGTTTCTAAGAAATATATTTACTGTAAAAGCGAAATAAATTTTAGAACGAATATTATAAATTAGAAAAATAATGTAACTACGATATGGTTTAACCCATATGCAGATAAGAAAGTTTGGTGCATGACACTGCAGATATTTTAGAAAGTATACGGTTCTATAGTGTGAGAAGTCGTCCTTAAAAAGGAGAAAATACTTCGCTGCTCCAAGAGACGACTTGTTCATCTCGCCTAGATCAACGTGTATCAGATCCAATTACTGGCTAGAAACTTTTTCATTGATTGGATGAGACACTCGATGTTTCTTACCAAAAATGCATCCTTCGCATACTCGATTATTCCAGTCGGCCGTGTACGTAATTTTGTTTCTGTCAAGAATATTCCTGACGTGTCGAATATTCTGGTGCGCTAGTCTTTCGTGCCAGCTTTTGATTGAAGTGACAGCAAGACACTGTTCCAATTCCTCTCGTCGTAGCTCCGTCCTGTATAAACATCCGTCACGTACCGCCATTGCTACGATTTCTTTCATATCTGACGTCTTAAAGATCGATCTGTCACAATCTGCAGTTTGTACATAGCCTATATCCAGAATTTGTCCCAGCGAAAATAAATTGAAGCTCAACTTGGGTACATATAAAACGTCCTTTATTACTACCTTGTACCAGGCTCTGCCCTTGAAAGCTTCCAGTTCAACGTTTCAAATGCCTGTTCCCTTCAATCTCGTTGCATCTCCAATGAGTACAACAGACGGACTCTCCAAATTGACAAAATCAGCGAACCAATTCCTGTGTGATGTCATGTGTTGTGTTGCGGCACAGTCCTGGTACAAACAGTTTCGTGAATTCTTCCTGGACTCGATGTCGTTCAGTTTTGCGTTTGACAGACCCACGGTTGCTAGTGCTCTTCGGTTTGACTGTCTTGAATCGCTTCTATCCATTGCTTCGTTTGCAGTTCTGTTGTCCTGTCTTCTCATACAATCCTTAGCAAAGTGACCCTTCTGCCCACATGTGTTGCAGGCGTAGTTATTTTTGCAATATGTGATATACTTGGCACATGGTTTATTGCGACAGTTCCTTTTCATATGTCCTTTTTGTCCACATTTGAAGCAAAGTGTAGACATGTTGTCCTGTGTGATAGAGCTGTGTTGTCCCGACTTCACGCTTGTCTTGACAAATAATGCGTTTGTTATTGTTAATCCGTTTGATTGTTCACTTTTATTGAGACGATCCTCTTCTAGTCTAAGTCGCTCTGTCAGTATGTCGATCGTTTTCTTAGCGGCGGCGACGTTGTCCCATGCAATCCTGAAGTGATGAAGCTTCGGAGGTAGCATGTTCAGAATGCGTGTAATAATCCAACTGTCTTGCATTGATTTTTCTAAACGCGCTAAGGTTATATCAAGGAAATTTTAACTGCGGTTCTTTTCTATTTCCATAGCAAAGTTTATTGCATTATTTTGGGTATTTAATAAATTCAAAAATTGGTCTTACTCCAACATAGAGATACCAGAATATTACATTGATAGAATTAAGAATGATGTCTTGAAATATGTTCATAGCTAAATGAGGTAAACCATTGTTCTGTTTATAAAAAGGTTTTGAACAAATTCGGAATAATTCTCATCTAGACAAACATTTAACAAGGAAGATATATTTGTGAAACTTACACCGAATGTTATTATTTTATGTAATTAAAATGTGTCACCAAGTAGAAACAGCATCATCTGTTAACGTTTTATATAATAATTGTGTATAGTTCTAATTTGCATACATATTAAAACATACATAAATAATAAAAAATATATTTTACACCAAAAATTAAATTAAAAATATTTTTATAAGTTTATTTTTTTTAGCTACGATTTTTATTTTCACAAAGAATTTACATTTAAAACGTAGCTTATCGAACAAAGTAACTAAAATATTTATATTCGTATTAAAAGTACCGTAAAAATTAGGGACATTTACTTATTAACGCTTAAACTAACAATAAGTATTTTAGAGCTTAAGGATAGTGGGATTTTTAGTTCTACAATTTATCCCATATTTAAACTTAAACTTATACGTACACGAATTAAAACTTAAGACATATAATTAAAAACTTATAATTAAAACTTGAATATCTTGAACGAGGATTTTGAATTAAAATTTTAACGAAAATTTAAATTTCAATTTTGACAGTCCACAGAGATACAGAACTGGAATTTTATTTGAAATAAATTTGACTTTTCTATTATTGATTTATATGCATTATAATACTTCGCTTGTAGTTTTCTAATTCTAACTATTGTTATTCTAACCCGGCCTGTCTGAATAACTAATAGTAGAATTTAGAAGATCTTGTTTGGAATTTCTTTATACGAAATAGTCCTGATGATGTGTTAAATTTCAATTTCGAAACGGTCGAATATTAAAAAACATCTAAATCTAAAATTTCAAATGAATTAATAATAACATGAAATACATTTTAAAGAATAAATATTGAAATTACCTTATACTGACAATTGCATTTTTGACAAGTACTTTGCCCATTTTGGAATTTTGAAAAATTACTATTTGATATTTAATTTTATTGATTATATTGGTCTGACCATTTTTTTTAAATTGAAGAAATTTTAATACCTATTACGGCAATACTTTTTAATTACTATAATTTTGAAATTTGGTACTAATATTTCAATCTGGAGTAGTAAGAACATGGTGATTTTGGGAAAAGAATCTACATTTTAAAATGAAATACCTATTTATTAATTATCAATTTCTAAAATGAAATAATAAAATGTGATACCTGCCTCATATAAAAAACCAAAATGTTGTTCATTTTGAAATATACTTTAAATTTCTATCTATATGCATATTGGTTGTTTAATGCAGTTGAAATAAATTTTTATTTCAAAATTGGAAATGTTCTATGTCAAATAATTTGTAAAGGTTATTTCGTAGTTTTGTTTGATTACCAGTTTGTGCTGATGCGAAAATATGGCGATCTTAGTACGTACTTGAATTTGTATTTTCAAATTTTAAACTTTTTGGATGTTATTATAATTTTCATGCCAATTGCAATAGTACGGAATCGAAACTAATGAAACAAAAAGAAACATATATATGAACAATATTTATATTATGCATACAAGTTTGAAAAATATAAATACAGTTTTATTTTGGGAATATTTATGACTCTACGCTTAAATAAGTTAATTATGTTTTATTTTCTAAGCCATTTAATTTTTTGAGTACTTTTACCCTTTTGTCCCGAATACTTCGCTCGCTGGAGGATCAACAAAATGTAATATTATCGATCTATGTATGTATTCGTGACATTTTACGATCATAACAGACATTTGAAGATAGAACTAATGTATATATTAATAATAAATAATTTCAAAACAGAAATCTAAGAAAATCCCGCTAGACAAAATAATACACAAGTGTAGCCTCTTTACAATCATCGAGGGCCTATTTCTTCGATGAGCAAATCATTATTCGCTGTTATTCAAATAACCGTTTCTTTCGAATTATAATGTTGCTTATCTAAAATGTTTATATAGTAAATCAAATGCATGGAAATAACTTAGGTTCCAAAGCAAATATATACTTACTATGTATTTGTGGAAATTTATTCTGAAAATATTCAGTTCATCTCAGACATACAAAGAAGTAAGTAAATTAATAATAAAAATACCGTTTAACCAAAATAAAAAATGCTCCAAAAGACATAAATATGAAGAAAAACGATGTAGTATTCCGAACAATCTTGAAAGTTGATGTTTCTTGGTAAAATATTGTATATTATTATTAATGCGTGAGCGATATTTGTTTTTGTGTACTGTTTGTTATGTGTCGCATGTATGTATGTATGTATGCTTGTGTTTCTTAGACAGGGGAACCGGAGTACCCGGAGATACCTGCCGTATACAGTTTTACCGAAATTGTCATATTAAAAATTATCTTTACTCTCTTACACGAAGTAAGAATTGTAATGAATCTCGTGATTTTAACAGAAAAGAATATCTTTTCAAAATTTCATTAAATCAAGTCGGATTATATGTGTGATTTTGTGAGTGTGTGAAAATGAATGCGTCAGTGTGAAAATATGTGGTTGTTTGAATGTGTGACTGTTTAACTGTATGAGAGTATGTGAGTTTCAGTGTAAATACCTGGGTTTTGCATGCGTGCGTGAATAAGCCATGAATAAGAAAACAAAAATAATTTCTAATATCGCATCATGTATATTAATAATTTCTTAAATGTTTAAATATTAATATTTTAATATCCTTGTCTGTAAACAAAAAGTACCAACCACCAAAATTACACAACAAGGAAGGTTCAATAAATGCAAAAGTATAATCAAAAATTTGCCATCAAATTTTCATGGGTATCTTTATATTGAAGAGCAAAAATTATATACAGTTTTAAAGATATGTACAAGCATGAGAAATAATAATAAAATTACCTTGAATTCTGGGAAAATACCAAGCAAATAGGTCATCAACGTGAAGATTTTAAATTATGAACATTTTGGAAATACAACTTCTTAATACCATGGCTACGAACATAAATGACGGAGAAAATTTATTTTGATTAGTAAATCTGAAAAGGAGAAATAAAGCTTTAATGATATACATTAATCTATTCCTCAATTATTATTACTACTATGGCATAACAAATAGATATAAAATTTACTATGTTTGCCCTTCTCAAATAAGATCTTGTGTGTGTGCTTCTAGTAAAAATTTTGACAGGCAAATATATGTGGACATTTTTGAAGATATTACCAAACAAATTATACCAAATTATAAAGCTTTGTATAAATGTGAAAATTATTCATAAAATTACCTTTTATTTTGAGGAAATACCAATAAAGTTTATATTAGAAACCAAATAAATTTTAATGAAACACATTACCAAAAATGTTCTTAATACTATGGTAACGTCATGATTTAAATTCGTATTGTTGATTTTCTAATTGGAGGGAGATATGAGTCAAACATTAATAAAGTTTATTTTTTATTTTTGTATCCATGGCCTCTGGCTATGGAAAAATATCTTATCATATTCTTATTTCCAGCCATCGACTAATATGATGAACCTTTCTACAACTAGGCAAGTATCCTTTTTCAACATCCACATATTTAATTTCCAATGCTGTTCTATTACTGTAATTAAGTTTAGCTGAAACTATTTCCGTACCAAATCGAAATCAGGCATAGCATTTACTATCACCTACTAATACTCATCTCAAAAATCGTGTTGACGTGCTTCTATGGCACATCCCGCAGTCTCACACCATTCATCTCGCCCCTTTTTTAAATTTTCTTCGTCAATATATCTATCGACATTCTTCCATCATGACCATATCACATACCGTACGTACGATATCTTTTACAATATCCCCCATGTTACGGCCAACATTTACTATAAATAAATACAAAACGAATAAGGAATTAATTTGACATATCTGGTTAATATTAATTACTGAAATTAATTTATTTTAAATAATCTAATTGTTAATCTGTATTTTAGGGTTATAAAACTGTACAACTAACACAAATGAAGTTAGGAATTAAGCGTACAAAGGATAAAAAATAAGTTGAAATATTTTACAATTATTAATTTCTTTACGCAACAATAAATCATACAGATTCAAGATGTCATTACATTTTTGTGCTAAAATCTAAACTAATTACTTTAATGTCCTTATTTCTATTCCCTAGTATTATTTCAGTTTTAGCATTGTAAACATGGCTTAGCTTTTGTTTCCCTAAGTGAATTATTTGGCGTGAAATTGCATCTTCTATTCATTTCTTTTCAAATTAATATCCTAATTATTTCTTTCTTATTTTTTTAAGCCAGGGAGTCTTGGAACCTTAGGTCATTGTTGGAGTCTAGAAAATGAAGAAAACGTCGAACACACGGTCGGAAAAAGGAAGTATTTGTCTAGTGACTCAAAACAAATCGTACAAAATGTGTGTAATTCTTTTTGTGTAAATAAAAATGAAAATTCTGAGCTTAAAAGAACAGCAGAATTAACCAAAGTATCCTATAGCACGGTATGTAAAATTGTTTAAACGAAACTAAAACCGTGAAAACGGAGATGTGATACGGGAAAGTCACGATTACTGAGTGAAACTGAAATTGACGTTATAAGTAGAACCATTTACAGTGAGTGCAAAAAGTATTCGTACAGGTTAAGCTTCCATAATAAAACTACATTCAAAGAAAAACTATTGAAGATAGATCAAAAATAAAAATATGTGGATTTATATGGAGTTTATTTAATTTACAAAAACGATTCATCAAAAATAACTTTAATGAGGAAATAAAAATTAAAAACCAATATCCCAATCCAAAATAACGCGCAAAAAGTATTGGTACATGTAACAAATTGTTATAATATTTTCAAATCTACACAAATAACCTATATGTTTTGGATATCTATTGGCTCTAATAATAGGTAGGAGTCTGTTTGTTATTAAATTTACCAAATACCTTAAAAAATATTGAAATGCTATCCCATTATTCATGGTGCTCAATGTTCGAATAGTTTTTATTAGAAATTAGCCGTTTTCTTATTTCATTTTCATTCAAGTCCATAAGTGCTCATTTTTATTAAAGTCTGATGACTCGGAAGGCATTTTCGATAGCTTGGTGTATTAAAAAGGATACACAATCTGGAGTACCAAGCGATATGTTTTGGATCATTGTCTTGCATGAATTTGACATTTCTCTAGGCTCCCATTTTCTCCATGCTAAGAATGAAATATTCTTTTAAGATGATGGCATAAAATATATAATCCATAATTCCATCAATTGAGTGTAGTTTTCCAATACCAGCAACACAAGTACATGTCCGCCACCGTGTTTTAATTACCGAAGTAAGCTTATTTTGTCAAATTCTGTTTGTGTTTTTCTCCCTAAGTGCCCCTACCATCCGAACCAAAATTATTATTTTATGAGTCATAAGGATATATAACTTTATTCTAGAGCTCGATTGTCATTTTATGAAGTATTTAACACAAGTCAATCGCTTCTTTCAATTAACTTCGTAATCTCAATATTGTCTTCGCGCAGTTCGACCATGATACCCAGTATATCGTAGCTCAATTCGGATAGTACATGGACACAAATATATTTCAGTGGTAATTTACAGTTCTTCAGTAAAATTTGGTGCAATAATTTATGGAATCTCTTTAATTTTCCTTACAGTTTTCCGACGATCAAGGCAACTGGCTCTGGTGACCGGGCCACTTCTGTCTTTATATTTCGTCACAACCTTCTGTACTATTGCCTGTTCTGTCAGGCACATTCCAACCAACAAAAAATCCTCTCAACATAAATGTTATGCCATCTCCTGCTCCTGTTCTGTCAGGACAGGCTACAAATGTTTCTCCCTCCGACTCAGATTCAAGCGGTATGTCGATTGACAATGAGGCGGTACAAAATGCTCGTAAACCCAAAGATAGGCGTGGGTGGCCTAAGGGCCAACCGAGGAACCCAAAAACGTAACACGTTTCTGGTTTCTCTCTAAAGTCAGCCTTTTCTGACTTTTCTTTATTTTTTTTTTATTTTTTTTTTCTCATACTCTTCATTTCTTATGTAACATCCATTCATTATTCAATGGAACTGAAATGGAATCGTTAACCAACTAGCAGAGCTTAAACTTTTAATGGCTGAACATAACCCCAGAGTAGTCTGCATCCAAGAGAGCCATTTAAAACCTCTTGATTCTTTTAACTTGCGGGGATATAACATCTTCCGCAAAGACGTTGATCCTGTTGGTCGTGCCAATGGCGGCGTTGCAATTGTCCTTGAGTCTTCTGTCCCTTTTAAAGATTGCACTATCAGAACATGGTTACAGGCAGTAGCATGCCAAGTATTTTCACCCCGTAAAATTACAATCTGCAACGTCTACCTTCCGGATGGCAACTGGAGTTTAAATGACCTCGAGGATTTATCACGCCAACTACCGTCTCCTTTCATTCTTGTCGGTGACTTTAATGCGCACAATATACTCTGGGGTTCTGTAAGCAAAGATGCCCGTGGTCGAATTATCGAAAGCTTCTTGGACAACAATGATGTCACCCTTCTCAATACTGGATCAGCCACGCACATTTACATGAGATAAAGAAGTTTTTCAGCAATCGACTTAACTTTCTCTACATCTTCTTTAGCTGCATATCTTCAGTGGCAGGTAGTTGACGAGGCCCATTTTAGTGACCAATTTCCCATTCTTGTGTCGTTTCTTTCTCATGCTGTTTCTGATGCTCAAACATCAACTAGAAGATGGTTGTTTGATCTGGCGGATTGGAATACATTTAGGAACAACCTAAAGCAACCTGATCCGTCACCAGATTTACTTGTAGAACTACAACATCTTTCTGATTGCATTCTGTTTTCCGCTTCGGTTTCTATACCGAAATCTTCTGGTCGAGCCAGGAAGAGGTCAGTTCCCTGGTGGAATGCTCAAGTTGCTTCCGATATTCGTGCAAAAAAGCGCGCGCTAAAAGTGTACCGGAGAAATCCGATACTTGCACACCAAATCACGTTCAAGAAAGCACGTGCGCAAGCCAGACGCACAATTCTTATGTATAAAACCGAGTCTTGGCGCGGTTTTGTTTCTTCAATCGGTACTGATTCCGACCAAACTACACTTTGGAAGAAAATCAGATATATGAATGGCTACCAAAAATGTTCCCAAATTCCAATGCTCCAGGTCAATGACCAAGTACACACTACTAGAGATGAGATTTGTGAGATTTTAGCAGACCAGTTTGAGGCTGTTAGCAATTCGGACAATTATTCGCATCATTTTTTGCGCGTAAAAGCGGCTGAGGAGGTTCCACTGGACTTCGACTCGGATAACACTGAGTTTTACAATTCTAGTTTTTCTTTCGACGAATTTGAGTTTGCACTCAGTCGTACTGCAAACACTTCTTTTGGGCATGACGACATCGCTTACGCAATGCTTCGACATCTACCCGACCATTTCAAGCAAAGAATAGTGGAATTTATTAGCCATCTGTGGGTTGAAAAAATCTATCCAGACGTCTGGCGTGAAGCAATAATTGTACCGATTCTCAAAAAGGGAAAAGAAGTGTCTCATGCTCCTAGATATCATGTCTATTTCACAAACGCCATTCAGTCTAGTATCTTAAAACGCAACCATCTGGTTGCTGTGTTTTTTATCTAGAAAAAGCGTTCGACATGACCTGGAGATATGGAATACTATGAAAATTACACAACATGGGTCTACGGGGCCATCTGCCTCAATTCATAGAAAACTTTCTTGGTCACCGTTCATTTAGGGTCCGAGTTGGAGAAACTCTATCTTCTACACGACCGTTGCAAAACGGTATTCCTCAAGGGTCTTCCATAAGTGTAACTTTATTCTTGATTGCAATCAATGACATCGTTTCTACCATCCCCAATACCGTTGATTATTGTCTCTATGTCGACGACCTAACCCTCTTCACTTCGTCTCAATCTCTCGCTATCTGTCAGGAGAGATTACAGCAGGCTGTAGACATTGTTGCTCTGGCCGCATTCGACCGTGGTTTCCGTTTCTCTACGGAAAAGACATGTGCTATCGATTTTTGTCGACCACGCAAAGCATACAACAGTCCTATTGTGACGCTTTACAACAAACCAATGCGGATTGTAGATGAGGTGAAGTTTCTGGGTTTAATTTTCGACAAACGTTTCTTACTGTTGAAACACATCAACACGGTTTCTGCGCAGTGCAGAATGACATTGAATGCAATCAAATGTATTGCCTCCACAAAATGGGAAGCCGAAAGGGACTCTTTGCTACGCCTGTACACCAGTCTGGTTCTGTCCAGGATAGACTACGGTGCCATCATTGTGTATACAGCTAGTTCCCATCACTTGAAGAAGCTAGACAGTGTACACAATGCTGGTATTCGAACTGTCACCGGTGCGTTTAGGACTACGCCAATTCCAAGCCTTCACTGTGAAGCTGGTGTTCCGCCACTTCACATAAGGTACATGAAACTTGGTATGAGGTACGTGTGCAAAATTCAAACGCTCACGCAGCACCTGAACTATACCATCTTTTTCCGCAATGCAGAGTTATACCGTTTGTATAGAAATAGTGTGACTTCCCTATACCCCCTCGCATTTAAACTCCCAAGACTGTTGAATACCATCCTCAACAACCAAGGGCATGTATTACCTTGGATATATTCCGCAGTACCTCCATGGGCATCTAGAGGCTTATCAACAAATCTTGCGCTGACTAGTAAGCCAAAAGCTTAGCATTTCATTATTGTTATTGTAATTATTTTTCTTTTCTCTCGGGGC
Organism: Nebria brevicollis; assembly: GCA_944738965.1. Classification (NCBI taxonomy): domain Eukaryota; kingdom Metazoa; phylum Arthropoda; class Insecta; order Coleoptera; family Carabidae; genus Nebria; species Nebria brevicollis. The sequence continues at coordinate 167,635 of CALYJB010000010.1, forward strand.
TGTGGTTTTAGGCAGTTCCCGACTGGTTTCTGCACATATCTGCAGTGCAGAGTATGCTTCACATTTGTGAATGCATAATATACTTTTTTACGTTCTATTTTAGCCAAAACTCTCGTTTCAGTAATTTCACGACAGAGCTTTATTGTATGCTAGTTCCTGCACATTGAACATTTAACATCATATTAAACGATCGTCTATATAAGCGGTAATGACCTTAGTAGTCGATCCGTTATAATAATTAAAATAATATATATATATATATATATATATATATATATATATATATATATATATATATATATATATATATATATATATATATATATATATATATATATGTATGTATTTATATGTATATATATATATATATATATATATATATATATATATATATATATATATATATATATATTGAATAGCAAAGCCAGCTTCTTGGAATTTAAACACCGGCTTTGTTAGTTATCTCGTAAAAAAAATCCGTAAGGTAATAATTAGTTATTTTGTCGAGAAGAAATGGTCCACGTGGACGACACGTTCCAACAGAAATAATTCTGCATCTTGGTAGAAGTTTTTGTCTTTGCCTCCGCCGTTGACAAATCTGCATCTTGGCTGTAATATAAATCATTTAATTATTAATTTGTTATCAATTATTTTATCAAATTGTCAGTCATCTAAATTATATGTGTGCATATGCAATCATGTTGGCAAGTTCTGATTCGAAATTTGCGTTCAAGTCTGAGGTTTTAGGAACTGCCTCATTCGGGTTCACTTGAACCGGCGACATTTGGCTTTCTTGTTCAGGTGTCAAAACGAGACTCTCGAAAAATCCTTCATCAGATTGATGCAAATAACTCTGCGGCTTAGTGGCAGTTTTTGTCATGTCTCCAAAAATATACAAATCTGCATCTTGGCTGAAATTCAAATCTTTCCTCTAATTGTCCCAGATACTTTTTGGACCACCGAGTCCAAAAATGTTGTCGAAGTTGATCCATATGCTGCCATCTCGAAAGTCGATTGACAGGAATTGACAACAGATTTGGATCTAGTGTACTTGCTAAAATATCTTCAATTAGGAAATGGCTGGGAGTTAGACAGGAAAGGTCATTTGGATCGTCAGATATTGATGTAAGGGGTCTTGATTTCAAAATGGCTTCAATTTGGGCGAGTAAAGTATGCATTATCTCGTAGGTTAACCTTGCGTTGCCTACTATTCTCTTGATGTGATGCTTCGTCGATTTGACTGCTGCCTCCCAAATGCCACCGAATTGAGGGGCTTTCGGTGGAATAAAGTGCCATGTCACCCTATCTTCTGCCAATGTAGATAGTATTTTGCCCTTGCTGACTTCATCTGTGAAGATTTCGTGAAGCTTATGAAGTTCATGATTTGCTCCTACGAAGTTGGTTCCATTGTCGGAATAAATATGTGCTGGTTTTCCCCTGCGGGCCATAAATCTCTTCGGCACACCCAAAAACGTTTCAGTGGTTAAATCGGTGGAAAGCTCTATGTGCATAGCCTTGGTGGCTAGACAAATAAATATAATACCTTGCTGGTTTTGCTGTTCCGCCTCTTTCCTTCGCGGACATACAATGGCCCGAAATAATCAACACCGCAATGCATAAATGGACGAGATGGGTTTACCCTATATTCAGGCAAATTTCCCATTATGTGCTGCTCGTATTTAGGATTGCACTTGAAACAAATTACGCAATTTCGGATGATGTACCGGATGCGCCTAAAGGCCAATATAATCTTCGCACTGAAGCAAGAGTGGATTGAATACCACCATGAAATTGTCTGCAATGTTCATATTCAAGCACTAGCTTGGTGAAAGCGTGTTTCTTGGGTAATACAATGGGATGTTTTTGACTATACGCGAGTTGATGAGCGTTTTGCAGTCGACCACCGACTCTTATAACACCTCCATCGTGCAGAAATGGATTGAGACTAATAAGGTTACTGCTCGCAGGAAACTTTGCCTGCGATTTTTAGCATTTTAATTCTTCGGCGAAGCTGCTCTCCTGCACCATTTTAACCAAAACTGTTGCGGTATTTTTAAGTTCGACCGGTGAAATTGATTCAGTATTGCAATCGTTTGTTGATTGCTTGTTCGCGTGCCTAATATTATTAGCAAACCAAAGACAATATGCCGTTATGCGTAGTAGTTTTTGAAGGTTTGAATATTTTGAAAAAATGCCATGATCGCAGGAGGCTAAGCATGTGATTGTTTGTGTGGCACGGACGCGAAATGTAGCATCAGCAAGGTTACCACAGAAACAGCAACGCAGGCAGAATAAAAAAACAATGTTGATATTGGTCAAGAAAGATACAAGGAATTAACAGTATCAGCAGGAAATAAGGTCAGGGTAAAAGAAGAAATAAAAATTCCGCCAAGAAGTGAATATGTATGCCACGCTACCCAAAAACTTTGCAAGCCAGGTAAAGAATTATTAATCGAACCAGAAGAAACAAACATATACGGCCTCATGGCTGCCAGAGTACTAACCAAGAGCGAAAAAGTAATACCTTTCCGATTGATAAACATAGCGAACACCACGGTGACAATTCCAAAGAGAACCGTAATTGGAAGGGCAGAAGTATTCGAGGGTCAGACAGAAAATAAGCAAAATCTAACAGAATTCGTAGACAAGAGGTTAAGAGAAATGGAGACCAAGGAAGTAGAATGTTTAGCTAATTTAATCGAAATAATCAACGAATACAGTCAGGCAAGAGTTTCAAGAAAACAGGATGAAGTACAAGTTAAAAGAATGGAGCTGCTACGTATCAAGGAACGTATAATGAAGATTGCACGCCAGGAAAATAGCAATACGGAAAGACGAGAAGTACCAGAGAAAACAAGGAACTAATGTGATATAATCCACAATATATGTAATTGTAATTGGAAAAAACCAACGAAGGATGAGGAGGATAATAACATGGGAATACAATGGGATAGCATGCAGCAAAGTGAACCACACAAACTGGAAGACCACTTCGATTTAGAACAACTCGATGAAAATACAAAAAAAAACAAATGATAAGCATACTAGAGGAGTACAAGGATATTTTTCTACTAAAAGGTTCAAAACTGGGGTGTACGCATAAAGTAAAGCATAAAATAATAACGGAAGAAGTACCACCAATCGGGAGAACTGCATATAGGGTCCCCTTCAGTCAAAAAGAACTATTACAGAAGGAATTAGCCAAAATGTTTGAAGAAGGGTTAATCGAGCCATCGGATTCTCCATGGTCCTCACCAGTAGTAATCGTACCAAAAAAATCGCAAAAAGGAGAAAACAAGATAACAGTTTGCATAGACTTCAGAGGCCTGAATGAAGTAACAAAAAAAGATCACTTCCCAGTAGCAAACATGCAGGAAACGCTGGACCAACTGGGAAACGCGAATTTATTTACGACGCTGGACATAGCGTCAGGTTACTGGCAAGTAGAAATAGAGGAAAACGACAAAGAAAAAACGGCATTCACCACCGGGGGTCAACACTACCAGTTCACGAAAATGTCGTTTGGACTAGCAAACGCACGAAGCACTTTCCAAAGATTAATGAATAGTGTACTGGCAGGATTAACCGGAGAAAGATGTTTAGTATACCTGGATGATGTGATTATATTTAACGGAGAAGGCACAGCAGATCACATTGCAAGATTGACTAAAGTTTCGACCGTCTGCGAAAATCAAATCTAAAATTACAACCGAATAAATGTAAATTCTTAAAATGTGAAACAAAGTACCTAGGACATGTGATAAGTCAACACGGAACTAAGCCGGAACCAGAAAAAATTTCTGCAATCAGAAACTATCCAATACCAAAATCTGTGAAGGAAATAAGGGCATTCCTAGGACTAGTAGGATTCTACCGGAGATTCATAACAAGATTTGCTAAAACTGCAGTCCCATTAACGCAAAATACAAAGAAGGATGAAGAATTTACATGGACCAAAGATTGCCAGGAAGAATTTGAAACATTACGAGAAGCATTATGCACAGAATCGTTACTAGCGCACCCAGACTTTAATAAAGAATTCATATTATCGACAGACGCAAGTGGATTAGCAGCTAGTGCAATTCTCAGTCAGAAGCAGAACGGATACGAAAGACCAATTGCATTTGCAAGCAGGCAATTGAAAAAGGCGGAAACAAACTACGACACGTCAGAAAGAGAGTGTCTAGCTATAATTTGTGGTGTGAAACACTATCGCTGCTATCTGTACGGACGAAAATTTACCATCATAACCGATCATAATCCACTAAAATGGTTAATGTCCCTAAAAGATCCGAACTCTCGTCTGATGAGATGGTCTCTACTTCTGAGTGAATTCGAATACGAAGTATTGCACAAGCCGGGAAAGAAACATATAAATGCAGATGTGCTGTCACGAATACCAATTAATTCAGTGACAAACACAGATAATATGTATTTACCGATCTGGGACAGAGATAAAATTAAGAAGCTGCAAGGAAATGACGAAGAAATTAGGAAACTCATATCTAAAGATGGTTTCTTCCAGGACGAAGAAGGATTAAAATTTACAGAAAAAACAGGAGAAGAGAGAAATCACAAGTTAGTCATACCCAAAGAGATGTCGTTCCAAGTGATACACGACTATCATAATCTACCGTATGCAGGCCATCAGGCACACGAGAAAACACTAAAAAGAATTAAAGACAAATTTTGGTGGAAGAATATGAACACAGAGATAAAAGAATATTGTGATAAATGCCACTCATGCAATGAGAGAAAGACACCATCAAACTTAAAACCAGCTCCACTGCAAGTATTCCAAGAAATAACTGCACCATTTCAAAGGACGTCAATGGATATTGTAGGTCCATTAGTCACATCCAGAAAAGGGAACAAATACATCTTGACATTCCAAGACCATTTTTCCAAGTATCCAGAAGCATTTGCGATTCCAGACCAAACAGCAGAAACAATAGCAAGGATATTTGCGCAAGAAATTATTGCCAGACACGGAGCACCAAGGCAGCTTTTTACGGATCAAGGAAAATTTTTTATCTTAATTACTATGAAAGAAGTGTGCAAATTATTCAACGTTGAGAAACTGCAAACAACAGCATACCGCCCTCAAACAAAGGGCGTGATCGAAAGAAGCCATAGAGTATTTAAAGATATGTTGTCTCATTATATAAGCCGCGACCAAACCGATTGGGATGAATGGCTACCATATGTTCTCATGGCATATAGATCAGCCGTACACAAATCGACAGGGGAGACACCATTTTTTGTTATGCATGGCAGAGATATGGAGATGCCCTACGATGACATATCACGGCCAAGAACGTTTAGATACGATTACGATGACAACTATGCGGCCGAGTTAAGAGAAAGAATGTGAATTGTGTTCGAACGAGTAAAGTAAAAAAAAAAACAGCGAAACAAGCAGTTTAATAAAAAAGCCGAGCAGATAGATTTCAAAATAGGAGACAAAGTTTATTTTCATGATCCGACAAAAATACAACTTGCTGGAACATCAAAAAAACTAGTAAAACCGTGGACAGGGCCGTACCGAATAAAAGAAAAACTGAGTGCAGTGAATTACAGAATTGTTGAGGAAACTGAGAAAAGGAATATGGTAGTACATGTGAATAGGCTCAAACCATTTAAAGCATATATAGAAGAGCCCCAGGAAAAAGAGAAAGAGATGGAAAAATCCCCACAAAGCGAAAATACAAAAATTCCAACCACGGCAGAAATCCAAGAAATACACAGACAAATTGAGATAGAAGAAGGCGAAAAACTTCCCTTGCAACACAATTCCCATCCTAGAATTCATACCCGAAGTAGGGGACCTGTTACTGAACAACCCTGGATATGGTCACCCACCAATCAATAATCCAAAAAAAAAGAGGGGATTTAGTTTAGGTATAAGCAATGCATAATATGTTACAGGAATGGAAGCAATAATAATCATCGCCCTAATAAGCAGCGTAGATGCGCTAATAGGATACGATTGCAGAAGACCAAACACAAATATCACCACCATATCGCTTAAAGATGTCGCGGACTGTCCAAATCTGGACGCGGGGTATACCGAAACACAGCAAGAGATTCAGATACTTCAGGACAACGACTACCAAAGCGTGCAGATCCAAACATGCCTAGTAGAAGTAACCTGGTTAATTCAGTACTGTGGGATGCACAGCCATACATCAGCAGTACACCAGGGGTTACTAACTAACGTGCACGCTGTAGGAGCCCAGGAATGCAAAAACATGCATAAATCGAAAATGTTTATTGCATTCCACAACCAGATAATAAACAATTTAGTGTTAAATGGAACAACGTCATTTTCATTAAATCTGGCCGGATCAATATCACTGGACGGCCAATGGAACGGAGCAACCTACATCGAAAATGGGATCAACTGGGCACAAGTAGTTGTGTCAGCAACACTTAAGATTTCCCTCCGGGATTATCCAGCGGCAGTGAAGCTAAAGACAAACGAAGTAAGCTTGTTAGGGGGCGCTACGTGTTCATTTACTGAAGGATACTGTATGGACACGGAGATTGGGGAATCCGTGTGGGAAAGAACCCAATCAATAGGGTGTGAAAATTCCAAATTCACTGTAATATACGAGGAAAACGCCGGCCTAGTAACAGAGAAAGACAGCAAATCATTGAGAGGGAGACGCTACATAGTGGTAGAGCAAAAGGATAAGGTATTTGCAGTCAAACTAACAGAACTGTCACACAAGTGCAACCAGGAAATTTGGCTAACAGAGCACCCCAAGTTGATAGTAATAAAAAAAAAATGTTTCCGGTTCAAGTACTCCGCACAGGGTATTGAAGCCCGGAACGTTGATATGCTGGCATTCAAAAGAGAAATACGGGATATGTACAGAGATATAACTCACAGACAACGCCTCCAGCAGAGAGAAACACTACGGAACAGGTTGATGCTAGCGCCATTACTCCCTGACGCGGTGAGCACACTGTTAAAACACCAACTAGGGTACGTAAGTCGTGTTCTGGGCGAAGTAATCCACATCATGCAATGCACACCGCGGATGGTGAAGCTGCGAAGAGTAGGGGAATGCTATAACGAATTGCCAGTCATGGCAGACGAGGAGGAACTATTTTTAGCTCCTCTCACGCATATTCTGCAGAAGGAAGCAGAAGAAGTGGACTGTAGCAATTTAGCACCACCACTCTATCACATTGACAATAAGTTAATTGGATTCAGCCCAGAAATACAGACGGGGATCCAACCGGAAGTGCTACAAATACGTCAGGAGCCAGTATTCAATTTCCGTCTAGTACAAGAACTGGGGTCCGCCGAGATATATACAGAGAAAGAAATCAAGACACTACATAAGTCCATAATTTTCGGGGTTGAACGGAATGCAGTAGCGAATTTGTTAACCAGGAAGATAGCAGGACTAGAATCAGCAAACCAAGGAATGTCTGCACTGAACCTTTTTACTTCCGGGGAAATAAAAAAATTTGCAAAATCGGTAGTCAAACAGGCATGGGGGTGGTTTTCCGACATAGGAGTATTCGTATTCGGTTTTATTGGCTTCTACACAGTATTTAAAATGGTTAAATATGTGCTGGGGTCAATGCTAAATGGATATACGTTATACCGATCCATAGGATGCGGTATTGGAATACTTGCATGTGTCTGGGACACCCTCACACATCACGTGGTCCACCGACAAAACGCCATCACCCGAAACATGGACAGGGACACTGAGCTAAGAGAGGTCTTGACAACTAACGAACCAAGTGCCCCACCTCAGTGCTGGGTAGAGTAGCAAGATAAGAAATATAATGTCAAAATATTGTAAAGAGTTCATATATAGTCCAGCAAAACTGTATCGCGTAATAGTAAATTGTGCTCCCAAGGGAAACAAATTTTTAAAAGGGGGAGGAATGTAAGCATTGTAAATGTTTTGCTGAAAGATCATAGTAACATTACCTTCCGTAAAGCTACTAGGTCAACCTACCGCAATGTATAAATAACAATATATCCCATATTGTTATGTCAGCAGTTTGACCGGCTATATAAGAACTCTATGTGGACAACGATAGGCAGTTGTTCCACCGATTGTATAGCATACTAGTAAGTACTATTCAATATAACTAATTATTATCATCCACTTAGTGTTCGTTCAATTGGTCGCCCCTATTCCCTTCTTACCCTCACGTCTATTTGGCAAGAACCCAGGTATAACCGTTAAGAGGTGACCATCCCAGTCACACTCTTACGCTACAATTAATAACCCATCTGGGAATAACAAGAGAGTTTAAATGACTTAGCTGATGTTTGAACTGATTCCAACTAGAGTGGATGTGAACTGGTACCGACTCGTCCCAGGTTGTGTTCAACTGCCAGAGCCTCTGCATCATTAATTTAGCAATAACAATGGTTGGACCTATTAATCCAAGTGGATCGAACAATTGTGCAATATTGGATAAGATTGTTCTTTTCGTAGGTTTCCGCAGAGGTTGCATATTGTAGTGGAGAGTAATTCAATACATCTGCTCTGGAATTCCACTGCATACCCAAGGTCGTAATACTTTCATCTTTATCCAACCTGCTTGTGGCATGTTCGATTGTGGATGAGGATAGATGATGCTAGAGCTCAGGGCAATTGGAAACCCACTTGCGAAGTTCGAAGCCTCTTTTGGCTAGTAGTGCCTGTGTTTCTTGCTGAATGATGATTGCTTCTTGCTTGCTATTAGCACCTGTTAGAAGATCATCTACATAGAAGTCGCGTGTGGCGATTTTTGATCCGATTGGGTAATTATCACATTCTTCCATCGCTACCTCCTGCAATGATCGGATTGCAAGGAACGGTGCAGGAGCTGTCCCATATGTGATTGTTGCTAGCTAATATGTTTGCAGTTCTTCTTGGGTATTGAAGCGCCAAAGTATGCGCTGCAATCGCATTTGTGATTCTTCGATCAAAACTTGACGATACATTTTAGTTATATCTGCCGTCATAACTAATTTATGAGTTCGAAATCTCAGAATTATAGACATTAGATTTTGTTGAAGCACTAGCCCAACCATCAATGAATCATTGAGCGATATTCCAGTAGAAGACGGCGCAGAGCCATAGAAGACTACCCGTAACTTTGTAGTTATGCTGTTTTGCTTGAGAACTGCATGGTGCGGCAAATAGAACGATTGAGAAGTGCTTAGCTGATCGCGCTCCGTTGATGAAAGTCTCAAATGACCTAATTCATGATATTCTTTTATAAATGCTGAATATTGGGCTTTCAGATGTGGGTCCTTCTCCAGCTTGCACTCAAGTGAATAGAATCTGCTCACCGCTGTTGATCTTGAGTCACCTAGGGCTCCTTGGCTCTGTCGTTTGACTGGCAGGCTGACAACAACTTGACGATCGGTAGTTCGTTTTACTTTTTTCTGAAAATGCTCTTCACATTCCCTTTGTTCTGTTGTTTTGCATGGCATATCCGAATACTCTTCAACTTGCCAAAAGCGCACAAGATCGGAATCCAATGTATTTATAGACAGATTGCACATGATTTTGGTTGATAAAACCGCGGAATTTGAATACTGTCCGGAAACAATCCAACCCAAATGAGTTTTCTGAAGTGTTGGTTGATTTTTGCCGATTTTTATTTGCCCAACGCATAGCAAATCCCAAAACAACTCCGCTCCAATTAACAAATCAATGATACCTGAGGTATGAAAGGTAGCTTCAGCTTACTTAATGTTTTTAGGAATGCGCACATCAGATGGAAAAATTGTTATCAATGGCAAGCTCTCAGTGATCTGATATAACACTAGACATTTCATGTTTGCTTTAAACGAATTGAATCGCGATTTTATGCATATGTTCACACACTGAGAAATTTTAATTGACGATTTATTTATACCTGCGACAGGAATTTGAATCGGATCCATTACCAAATTTAATTTATCTGCTAGAGTAGATGTAATGAAGCATGACTGTGAACCCGAATCAAGCAATGCGCGACAAGGATAACTAATTCCTTTGCAATCGCGAGTTTCCACCATTGCGGTAGATAATAATATTTGTGAACCTTGTTTATGTAAAAAGCTGTAATTTGACACTGATGAAACAGAGGACGTGGATGGTTTTGTCAGATTTGTACCTTCCGAATGAAGCAACGTATTATGCTTTTGGTTACATTTTTTACATGCTGTGGCGGTGCATTTGTTAACACTATGATTTTTACGTAAACAATTGCCGCATAAAGATTTGTTCTTTGCTTCTTTGATGCGATCGTTAAAGGACAAATTTGTGAACTGATCACAATAATATATGAGATGACCCCCGTTGCAATACGAACAATTATAATTATTTGTTGATACGTGCGAGATACAATGCGGTTTGTTGAATGTTTTACTAGCAAATGGTTGCTCGCGATTCTTTCTTGAAATTGCTTCTAATGTTCAACATTTATGCGCCAACATATCAGTGAGTTCTTTCATAGTAGGAATGGTATTTTTTGATAAGCTAGCTTCCCATTCTTTATTGGTGGTAAGGTCTATTTTGTTTGAAATTATATGAATTAATATATCATCCCACGTATCCACTGGACGTTTGAGAGATTTCAGCACACGCACATGCTTTAGCACTCCATCCAAGATTTGACGTAGTATAGAGTAATTTTCTTTAAATGCTGTCGGCAGATCAAGAATGGCTTGCACATGTTTATTAATAATCAAACGTTTGTTGTCATATCGGTCTTTAAGTAACTCCCACGCACAATCATAGTTTTCTTCCGCCATATCCAATGAAGCGAGAACATTTGAAGCTTCGCCATGCAAGGCGGATGTTAAATACTGCAACTTCTGGATTTTTGTAATATGTTGATTTGTATGAATAAGCGATTGAAACGTGTTATGAAATTTGTACCATTCTTCGTATGAACCAGAAAACTTTGGTAAATTAAATTCCGGCAGACGAATTGGAATGTTCGAATGAGCTGAATGCTTATTAGACTTATTGAGGTCTGTTGAGTTGGGTTCTAGTTAAGAATTGAGTAATTGTTATGCTTTGCTGTTTAATTCGAAATACGAAGACTCAAAGTTGTCGCGATCAATTAGGGAATCTTGCTGATCTTCAGTTTTGACTAGCAGTTCTATCTCAGATTGAATAATAATAAAGTTTATTTATTTAGCACATTAGCTAATATATACAACATATTTCCAGATTAATAAAAATACATAATTAACAAATAATAAATTAGAAAAATATTCATACATACAATCAAAAAAGAAATAGTTTATAACGCAAGATACATTTCTCTAAGCTTACATTTAAATGTTTTGAGAGTTCTTGAATTTTTTATTTCAACTGGTAGTTTATTATATTGTACAAGCCCTATATCAAAAATTGATAGAGCCGAACTCTTTTTATTCTTTTTTGAAATGTAGAACTGGTCAACTTGTCTAGTTACGTGGTAATGTACATCTTTTATGCATTGCAAGTTAGTTACTAAATATTCCGGTTGCATACCATTAAGCATTTTAAAAATAAATATCATACTATTGTATTTACAAAATTGTTCTATATTCAACCAATTCAACATTGAAAGCATATTTGATATTTTAGCATAGTTATTATATTTTAAAATGATTCGCATACCCCTATTTTGCATTTTCTGTAACTTATACAAATCACCCTGGTTACACATGATTAATATAGTACTGCAATAGGTAAATTGAGGTAGAACAATTGTATTGTAAATTATCTGTCTACACCATATTGATAAGTTTTGACCAATTCTATTCAAAAAATTTAGTTTCTTTGCTATTTTTTTACATATATATTGAACATGATTATGAAATTTTAATTTTCTATCTATAATAACGCCTATGTATTTTATTTCTTCAACTAATTCTAAGTTAATCGTACCTATATGAAGGAAAAAATTGGAATTATTTTGCACTTCTCTATATGAACTATCAGGACATAGTAGCATGTATTTCGATTTACTTACATTTAACTTTAATTTATTAAGGTACATCCAATTTTTGACAATACCCAGTTCATTATTAACAATAGAAAAAATATCTTGAATATTATTACTAGCATTATATAATAAGGTGTCATCAGCGAACAATTGTATTTTACAAATAATTAATATATTGGGAAAGTCGTTAATGTATATCAGGAACAAAAGAGGGCCCAGTACACTGCCCTGTGGCACGCCCATATCATTTGTAATTGGCTCTGATTTAATATTACCGATTTTTACACATTGTGTTCTATTGGATAAGTAACTTTGTAGCCAAATGTAAGCCGAACTACACACACCATATTTCTCAAGTTTTAATAACAGAATATTTCTATCAACAGTCTCAAAAGCTCTTTTGAGGTCTAGGAATATAGCACAAATCATCTTGTTTTCATCTAGCTTGAGTTTCCAATCATTGATTACAAAGTTCAGGGCAGATTCACATGAGTGATTATTACGAAACCCTGATTGTTCACCAACTAATATCTTATTGCTATTAAAATATGAACACGACTGTTTAGAGACTCCATCCATCTATGTGCTATGTCTGTTGCAGATGTCGGCGATCATAAAACTCCATAAATTGCGATCTTCTGCAGTTCGCACAAAGTCTTCAAAACACTCTAGTCCCAGTTCGTTTTGTAAACAAGTAATTAATGATTGTCGCTTCCTTCCTCGCGTAACTTTACCCGGTATTTTACCATTTAATAGTTCCCATTCCACTCCTTTGTCCCGTGTTAAGTGACCCAAAAATTCAAATTGTTGTTTTCTAATTTTACTCACTAATTGTCTATTAACACCCATCATTTCGAGCACTTTTTTATTACTAATTTTACTTGTCCACTTTATTTTTAAACACCTTCTATATATCCACATCTCCGCGGCTTTTAATTTATCTATCATAGTATTATTAATTGTCCATGACTCTGACCCATACGTAAGCACACTCCATATGTAGCATTTTACCACGCGAATTTTCGTTTTATTACTTATGTTGTTATTTTTCAAAAAAATTTTCATTTTATTGAATACTACTTTTGCCATTATTATCCTATTATTAATATCTGTTTCGCATTTCCCATCGTTGGTTATAATACTTCCGAGGTATTGATATTGATGTACGTGTCTCAGTTTCTCTTCCTGTATTTTTATTACACTTTCTTCCATCTCTCTATTTTTTCCTATTATCATATATACAGTTTTTTCCGTGTTTAATTGTAGCCCCCACTCCTTGCTAGTTTCTACTACTTTTCTTATAGTATTTCCAGCTCAGCCGAACTGTTAGCTAACAGAATAGTATCATCTGCGTATCTAATATTATTTATCAATTTGCCTCCGATTCTTATTCCTTCTAGCATTTCAGTGTGCTTAAATATTTGTTCGCTGTAAAAATTAAATAATAGTGGAGACAGGACACATCCCTGTCTCACTCTTTTTTTAATATTTTTATGGTTTGATACTTTTTTATCTACCCTCACAGCCGATGATTGCATCCAATATAGATTTTGTATTAATATTATAGTTTTTGTGTCCACACCGTATTTTTCAAGTGCGCTTATGAGCTTTTGATGGTCAACCATATCAACGGCTTTTTTATAGTCTAGAAAACATACAAATATTTTATTGTTGACTTCCACACTTCTCTCTATTATAGTTCTTAACGCAAATAAGACATTTCTTGTACCTTTTTTCGCCGTAAATCCAAATTGTAAATTTGAAATTTCCGGTAGTAAAAATTTCTTTAATCTATTCAGTAGACCCCCCTGCGGGTGGGGGTTAGAATTCACCCGCAGCACCTCTGCTGGTCGTAAGAGGCGACCAATGGGCGAGGAAGGTACCTCGTAAAAAACACACAGTTCCATCTGAACTTTTACCGGAAGATTAGTGAGCCAATCTTCTGCGGACTTTTATTTCTTATTCTTTTGCTCACCCGCGTGTTTGCCGTGCGTGGAGACCCGTAAGGAAGGAGAAGATGATCCTGGTGGTTGAGCTTACACGCAACACACCTCTTTGGCTTCGGATTCTTGCGAAACGGGCGGTCTGATACTAACCCTATCTGACCAATCGGCTTGCCGTTACGTTCTGTGTACCGGTAAGGTGAGTCCCACGACCCTGGAGGTAAGTCTTCAGACGTTGGAGAGAGTGGCTCGCAGCGTTCTGAAGCTTATTGCCAGGTGAGGGGGACTATATCTCCTGGTTAGCCCTGGCGATCACACCAGTTTGTGGTGTGACGTCCCAAATTGTGGCTCCGTGGTGGGTGGGGAGACCAGGAGATGAAACGTTCTATTTGTTTATGGCAAACAAAATTAAAACCCCGGGGGCCCCTCCCCAAAAAGATCTCGTCCGTTATCGGACGAGGGAGAAAATTTCTTAAAGGGCGAAAATAAGTTTTCGCCCAAGTATCTTGTTCTAAAGAGGACCGAAGAAGGAAAATCAATTTCGGAAATCTCCTGTTTTGGCTTAGCGAGGTCCCTGAACGAGTTGGCTGGTGGAGAACCAAAATCCACCAAACGGCTTCGTGATGGAACCCTCCTTGTGGAAACGGCTAATTCGTCACAAACGAAGGCTTTGTTAAAAGCGAATGTTTTATTTGGCATGCCAATAGCAGTCGAAGCTCACAAATCCCTCAACACGTGTCAGGGCGTAATATCTTGTTACGACCTGTTATATGTTGAGATGGATGAGTGTACGCGAGAACTTGCGAGCCAAGGCGTTATAACCTGTCGACGGCTTACTACAAAGAAAAACGGTCAGGTAAAGAATACCACATCTGTTGTATTAACTTTCGCGCTGGACAAGCTTCCAGAAAAGATTAAGGTTGGCTTTCATAGTTGCTCTGTGAGACCATACTTTCCTCGACCAATGCGTTGCTTTAAATGCCAGAAGTTCGGGCACACTGCATCTCGTTGTGACGCACAGGCTGTGTGTCCACGGTGCAGTGAGCAGGAGCATTTGGGCGAGGAATGTAAGGGTCCGGTCCGCTGCGTAAATTGTACTGGCAATCATCCATCTTTTTTTTCTGATTGCCCACGCAATCAGGAAGAAAAAAAGATTATTGAAATCAAAATAGTTGATAAACTTTCCTATTTCGACGCACGGAAGAAATTCAAAGCACAGTCTAGTCCTGTGTTTAGCCGTTCTTTCGCTTCAATCGCAGCAACAACTGTCATTACAAAATCTATTGGCATTCAAACAGACACTGTTCCTTCCCCTAATATTACTACAACCCTTACAAAATTAACTAATGTTACTCCCAATTTAAAATCTGTTTCGAAACCAGCTACCAAAATTACATGTCAAAAAAATACAAAAGCCAAGCCAAAGATAAAAATTACCCATTTAAAGGCAAGTCCATCTACTTCGCCGAAAATTTGTTCAAAGAAAAATACAATGGAGGTACGAGAAACATTTGATGTTTCAAGTTCTTCCATCTCCAAATTTTCTTCAAGCAAGGGATCTCATTCTTCGAGATCCTCTTCTCCAATGGAAGTAACAACAATTAAACTTTCCAGGCCAGAGCGAGATAAATCTTCCATTACTCAATAATGCCTCCCATACTACAATGGAATTGTAATGGTTTCTACAGCCATTTTGAAGAATTTAAAGCTCTCAATGCCGAGCAGACTCCCTCTTGCATTTGCTTACAAGAAACACATTTTCAAGACACCAGAGCTGTTTCACTACGAGGTTTCTGAGTATTTCGTACTGATGTGCCTACTGATGGCCAAGCTCGTGGTGGAGTAGCGATTCTTGTTCGCGAAAGTGCGTATTGTGAGGAGATTGCTTTGAATTCTGAATTACAAGCTGTTGCTGTCCGTGTTGCTATTCCTTTTCTGGTCACTTTATGTTCTATCTATCTTCCGCCAAACGACAATGTCGATATGCGTGATATCGTTAAATTGATTGATCAATTCCCTGCTCCATTCATTCTTATGGGCGATTTCAACGCTCATAATCCTGAATGGGGATCAGGTACGATTAATCAACGCGGTAGACGCTTGGAACACCTATTCACTGCAAGTACACATGTCATCTTAAATGATGGTAGTATGAAACATTTTTCTGCCGCGTGGAGATCTTTCACTGCGATTGATCTAACGATCTGTTCTGCAGCAATAGCTCCATTGTTTGAGTGGCATGTGCACTCAGACTTGCATCAAAGTGACCACTTTCCGATCATTCTGAAAGTTCTGCAGAGCTCAGATTCTGATGCTCGTTGTCCGAAATGGGCTTTAAAGCGAGCAGATTGGAATCTGTTCTCGGAGTTGGCCGTATTTGGTGAAAATGATTTCGTTGACGTGGACGACCATGTTCGGTATTTCACGGATGCAATCAACTCTGCTGCACAAGAGAGTATTCCTCTAACACCTATTCATTCTAATAGAATACCCGTTCCCTGGTGGAACGATGAGTGCAAGATTGCTATCCGAGAAAAACGACGTATTTTTCGCCATTTCAGGCGATTTCCAACCACCGAGAATATGATCCATTACTTCCAAGCCAAGGCAAAAGCTAGAAGAATTGTTCGGAAGAGTAAGAAAGCGTCATGGCAGAAATACATTTTTTCCATTACAACCTCCACTCCAGTTTCAAAGGTATGGGAGAGTGTCAGAAATATATCTGGCCGCTCAAAATCTAGCACTGTTTCTGGCCTAAAAATCAATGGCAATGTCATTACCTGTCGGTCTGATGTTGCTAATATTATAGCATCCACTTTCGCGGATACTTCAAGTTCCAATCACTATCCAGCTGAGTTCCTCGCTCGAAAATCAATCTTGGAACGTCAATGTCTCAATTTTGTTTCGCCGGGCGATGAAATCTACAATCTTTCTTTCAGCGTGGATGAACTTGAAAGTGCGATTTCAGATTCTCACGACAGCGCTCCTGGACCTGATTCTATTCACTACCAGATGCTTCGCCATTTGAATCCTGCTGGAAAAACATTTCTTTTACAAATGTATAATCGCATTTGGTTTTCCGGTATCTGCCCAACACCATGGCGTGATGCGATCATTGTACCAATCCCAAAGCCTGGAAAAGACAAAACACTGCCATCTAGCTATCGCCCAGTCTCGCTTACCAGTTGTGTCTGCAAGCTCTTGGAACGCATGATCAACAGGCGTCTTGTTTGGTTCCTGGAATCAAACAACCTGTTGGATAACATCCAGTGCGGCTTCCGCCGTTACCGTTCCACTGCAGACCACCTGGTAAGACTTGAATCAACCATCCGGGATGCTTTTCTCAACAAGCAACATATGGTAGCTGTGTTTTTTGGATATAGCCCGGGCCTATGATACCACATGGCGTTTTGGTATTATGCGCACTTTACACTCCTGGGGCTTGAGAGGTAATCTTCCCATATTTCTTGAAAGCTTTCTTTCCTTAAGGAAGTTTCAAGTTCGTGTGGGAAATGACCTCTCCAACATTTTTACTCAAGAAAACGGAGTACCGCAAGGGTCTATTCTGAGTGTCACGTTGTTTTCCGTGGCCATCAACGGTGTTGCACAATGTATTCGTTCACCTGTGCTGGGATCCCTGTACGTGGACGACTTGGCGATTTTCTGCAGTTCTCGCAATATGGCTTCCATAGAGCGTCAGCTGCAGTTAACAATCAATCGTCTTCATACTTGGGCTACTGAGCACGGTTTCGTATTTTCTGCGGCCAAGACAGAGTGCATTCACTTTTGTCAACGCCGTCACCTTCACTTAGATCCTGTTCTTTCTCTCAACGCTACTGATCTTCCATTTGTGGAAACTGTCCGTTTTCTTGGTCTTCTATTTGACAAGAAGCTTAACTGGCGTGCCCATCTTGTGGCTTTGAAGGCAAAATGTCGGCTTTCTTTAAATCTATTGCGAGTTCTTTCTTCCAAATCGTGGGGTGCCGATAGAATTTCTATGCTGCGCCTGTATCGGGCTTTGATACGCTCCAAGCTGGACTATGGCTGTATCGCTTACGCGTCTGCCAGGCCATCCGTTATCAAAACCATTGATACGATACACCATACTGGTATTCGTCTTGCTACTGGTGCTTTTCGTACCAGCCCAATACCAAGTTTATTGTGCGAAGCTGGTGAGCCTTCTCTGTATGATCGTCGCAGGCTTTTGACCATGAACTACACGGCAGCCATGAAGTCGAAACCATATCACCTGGTTTTTGACACTGTCTTTGGTCATCAGTTTGCGGAGATTTATGACAGAATGGCTCGTTCGGTGGGTTCCTTTTCTATCAGATCTCGCAATACTTTTAGAGAGGTTACTTTTGAACTTCCCTCAACCTCAGACACTTCTTTCAGCCCCTTTCCACCATGGACATTCTCCCGTCCGAATACCAACTATGCGCTTTCAAAGCTGGATCGATCCGCTACTCCACCCATTCTGTTCCAACTTGAGTTTGCTCGAATCATTGCCAACTATCGGCAATGGATTCGCATTTACACGGACGGTTCGAAGAACAACGACAGGGTTGCATGTGCTTATATATCGGCAAGAGGTGCATGTGAGTTTCGTCTTCACAAACTCTCGTCCGTATACACGGCAGAGCTGTATGCACTCTACCAAGCACTTCTCTATATTTGCAGACTCGCACGTAATTCTTTTGTTATTGTGTCAGACTCAATTAGCGCTTTGAAAGCGATTTATTCTTTGTACCCTAAACATCCTCTCTTGCAGCAGATACAAGCAACCTTGATGACACTATCGTCAAAAGGGTCTATCGTACGCTTGATTTGGGTACCGAGTCATGTTGGTATTCGCGGGAATGAAGCAGCTGATGCAGCAGCTAAGCGAGCTCTGTCCAAGGCCACCATTGATTGTGATCGGGTGCTTGCTGATGACCTCAAAGGTTATTTTAAGCATCGGATCATGGATCAGTGGCAGGAAAGGTGGAGTCATATAGTTTCCAACAAGCTTAAAAATGTTAAGCACAACGTAAGGCCATGGGATTCTTCCCATAGGGCATCCCGAAAGGAGGAGGTCACTGTGGCGAGACTCCGAATAGGGCACACCTGGTGGACGCATGGTCATCTACTGCGCCGTGAGGAGGCTCCGATGTGCGAAACGTGTGACACTGTTTTGACAGTGGCGCACGTTTTGTTGGAGTGCTCCCAGTTTACCGAGCAGCGAAACAGGGCGGGTCTGTCACTTGACCTGTCGGTGGCCCTTGGTGACCATTCGACACTCATTGACAGAGTCGTGCTGTTCCTCAGGAATACAGGTCTATTTGCCTTTATTTAAAAGTGCTAGTTTTGTCATTAATTTTATTTATACACGTATTTTTTTTTTACACTCAATAATATTTTACAATAACTTTAATTTTTACAATTTTAAGCATATACAATTTATTCAGTTTTATAAACATTTTTAAATCCTCTTAGTTAATATTTAACATTTAATAGATTTTAAGCTTACAATATTATTTTTACATATATTTTAAAATGTTAGTTTATTTCATTATTTAGTTTATGGCGTGAATAGCCCAAGAGGCTGATACGCCTTTAAATTTTAATCCTACCTACCTACCTACCTATTCAGTAGAACTGTAAGAATTATTTTAAGTATGTGACTCATTAAGCTGATCGTTCTATATTGTTCGCATTGATTTGAACTACTTTTCTTTGGAAGGGTAATAATAGTAGATTTAGTAAATTCTTCTGGGATTTGTCCCGTTTTATAGATTCGGTTTGCTAAACTAGTAATTATTTCGACTCCCTTTTCATCTAGTGCCTCGATCATTTCTATTGTTACTATATCTGGCCCCGGAGCTTTGTATTTATTCATGTTTTTTATAGCGAACTCGATTTCTTCTTTTAAAATACATTTTTCTGTCCACTTATCTTCTTCGCCGCATTGCGTAAAATCTATTTTTTCAGGCCTGTTATCATCTGCATAAAGATCTTCTACATATTCTTCCCATCTTTCTAATATTTCTTCTTTTTCCACTAAAACATTTCCAGTGTTGCTTTTATGAAGTTGTTATTATGAACTTTCTTCTAATTACACATATAATCAATTTTTTTATTTGCTTGGTGCGAATTTTTTTGATACAATTTTTCTAATTCTTTACAGTTTTCATTAAACCATTTTTCCTTTGCTTTATTACACATAATTTTTATTTGTTTGTTTAGGTATGAATAATCTGCAGTATTTTTCTTTTTTCTTCGTTCTTCCATTTTGTCTAATATTTCATCTGACATCCATTCTTTATTTTTTACCAACTTTGTTTCTTTTGGAACATTTTGTTTGACTGCATTTAAAATTACCGTCTTAATTTTTTCCCAATGGATATTAATGTTTTCTGAAGTATTTATAGGTTGCCAGTTATTATTTACCGATTCTTTATATTTTCCTTTTATTTCAGTTATCTCTAGCATTTTCAGATTATATTTGTTGTAAGTTATTTCTTTTTTATCTGGTATTTTATATTTCATTCTAATGTCTGCTACTACTGGTATATGGTCGCTATTACAGTCAGCTCCAGGATACGTTTTAACATTTAACACACTGTTTTTAAATCTTGAATTAACTGTAATATAATCTATTTGATTTTTCGTATTCCCATTTGGATGTATCCATGTGTAAAGTCTTCTTTCATGTTGCTTGAACCAAGTGTTCATAATTGTCTGCTCATTTGTTTTACACCATTCTACCATTCTGACACCTCTTTCGTTCCTATTACCTAAGCCGTGATGTCCCACATACTCTCCATCTTTTCCAGATCCAACCTTAGCGTTAAAATCACCTATGATGTAGATAATTTCGTAAGATTTACATAATTTTTTAGTATTTTCCAGTTCTTCATAAAATGCCACTACCTCTTCTTCTGCGGACTCTGCTGTTGGTGCATAAACTTGTATTATGTTTGTATCGACTGGCTTAATTCTAAATTTCAACAGAATAATTCTTTCTGATATTGGAATATAATTAACTACTTTATTTCGCAGATTTTCTTGTATTATTATTGCTACACCTTTTTCATGCTTCGTTCCGGCCCCCTGCGGGTGGGGGTTAGAATTCACCCGCAGCACCTCTGCTGGTCGTAAGAGGCGACCAATGGGCGAGGAAGGTACCTCGTAAAAAACACACAGTTCCATCTGAACTTTTACCGGAAGATTAGTGGGCCAATCTTCTGCGGACTTCTCTTTCTTATTCATTTGCTCACCCGCGTGTTTGCCGTGCGTGGAGACCCGTCAGGAAGGAGAAGATGATCCTGGTGGTTGAGCTGACGCAACACACCACTTTGGCTTCGGATTCTTTCGAAACGGGCGGTCAGATACTAACCCTATCTGATCAACCGGCTTGCCGTTACGTTCTGTGTACCGGTAAGGTGAGTCCCACGACCCTGGAGGTAAGTCTTCGGACGTTGGAGAGAGTGGCTCGCAGCGTTCTGAAGCTTATTGCCAGGTGAGGGGGACTATATCTCCTGGTTAGCCCTGGCGATCACACCAGTTTGTGGTGTGACGTCCCAAATTGTGGCTCCGTGGTGGGTGGGGAGACCAGGAGATGAAACGTTCTATTTGCTTATGGCAAACAAAATAAAAACCCCGGGGGCCCCTCCCCCAAAAAGATCTCGTCCGTTATCGGACGAGGGAGAAAGTTTTCTGAAGGGCGAAAATAAATTTTCGCCCAAATTTCTTATTGTCAAAAGGACTGAAGAAGGAAAATCTATTTCTGAAGTCTCTTGTTTTGGCTTAGCCAGGTCCCTGAACGAGTTGGCTGGTGGAGAACCAAAATCCACCAAACGGCTTCGCGATGGTACCCTCCTAGTTGAAACGGCAAATTCAACTCAAACGAAGGCATTATTAAAATCGACCGTTTTATTTGGCATGCCAATTGTAGTGACAGCGCACAAATCCCTCAACACGTGTCAGGGCGTAATATCGTGTTACGACCTGTTATATGTTGAGATGGATGAGTGTACGCGAGAGTTATCGAGTCAAGGTGTAGTTACTTGTCGACGACTTACTACCAAGAAAAACGGTGAGGTAAAGAATACCACATCCGTAGTTTTGACTTTCGCGCTGGATAAGCTTCCAGAAAGGATTAAAGTTGGGTTCCACAGTTGTTCGGTGAGACCGTACTTTCCTCGGCCAATGCGTTGTTTCAAATGCCAAAAGTTCGGGCACACTGCATCCCGTTGTGACGCACAGGCTGTGTGTCCACGGTGCAGTGAGCTAGAGCATTTGGGCGAGGAGTGCAAAGGTCCGGCCCGTTGCGTTAATTGTTCTGGCAATCATCCTTCTTTCTTTTCCGATTGTCCACGCAATCAGGAGGAGAGAAAGATTATTGAAATCAAAATTATAGACAAACTTTCATATTTCGATGCCAAGAAGAAATTCAAAACGCAAGCCAGTCCTGTGTTTAACCGTTCTTTCGCAACCATTGCTGCAACACCAGTCATAAAAAAATCTATTGCCGTTCAGACCGATAGCCTTCCTTCAACTATTATTTCCACAACTGTTCCAACTTTGCCTTCTGTTGTTAAAATTACCAGTCCTAAATCTAGTGTTACTCAAAATTTAAAATCAATCTCGAATCCATCAACAAAAATTATAAGTCAATCTAAGACGAAAGTTAGCAACAAACCGAAGATCAAAATTACACATTTAAAGGCAAGTCCTTCCACTTCGCCGAAAATTATTTCCAAAAAACAAACGATGGAGGTTCGAGAAACATCGAATGTTTCAAGTTCCGCCATCATCAAAATTCCGAAAAAGAAGGGATCTCATTCTTCGAGATCTTCTTCTCCAATGGAAGTAACAACTATAAAACTTTCTAGGTCAGAGCGAGAAATATCTTCCATATCTCAATAATGCCTCCCATACTACAATGGAATTGTAATGGTTTCTACAGCCATTTTGAGGAATTTAAAGCTCTCATTGCCGAGCAGACTCCCTCTTGCATATGCTTACAAGAAACACATTTTCAAGACACCAGAGCTGCTTCATTACGAGGCTTCTCAGTATTTCGTACTGATGTGCCTACTGATGGCCAAGCTCGTGGTGGAGTAGCGATTCTGATTCGCGAAAGTGTGTATTGTGAGGAGATTGCTTTGAATTCTGAATTACAAGCTGTAGCTGTCCGTGTTGCTATTCCTTTTCTGGTCACTTTATGTTCTATCTATCTTCCTCCAAACGACAATGTCGATATGCGTGATATCGTTGAATTGATTGATCAATTGCCTGCTCCATTCATTCTTATGGGCGATTTCAACGCTCATAATCCTGAATGGGGATCAGGTACGATTAATCAACGCGGTAGACGCTTGGAACACCTATTCACTGCAAGTACACATGTCATCTTAAATGATGGTAGTATGACACATTTTTCTGCCGCGTGGAGATCTTTCACTGCGATTGATCTAACGATCTGTTCTGCAGCAA
This sequence comes from Nebria brevicollis, assembly GCA_944738965.1. Classification (NCBI taxonomy): domain Eukaryota; kingdom Metazoa; phylum Arthropoda; class Insecta; order Coleoptera; family Carabidae; genus Nebria; species Nebria brevicollis. Next base: position 191,013 of record CALYJB010000010.1, read on the forward strand.
TAGCTCCATTGTTTGAGTGGCATGTGCACTCAGACTTGCATCAAAGTGACCACTTTCCGATCATTCTGAAAGTTCTGCGGAGCTCAGATTCTGATGCTCGTTGTCCGAAATGGGCTTTAAAGCGAGCAGATTGGAATCTGTTCTCGGAGTTGGCCGTATTTGGTGAAAATGATTTCGTTGACGTGGACGACCATGTTCGGTATTTCACGGATGCAATCAAGTCTGCTGCACAAGAGAGTATTCCTCTAACACCTATTCATTCAAATAGAATACCCGTTCCCTGGTGGAACGATGAGTGCAAGATTGCTATTCGAGAAAAACGACGTATTTTTCGCCATTTCAGGCGATTTCCAACCACCGAGAATATGATCCATTACTTCCAAGCCAAGGCAAAAGCTAGAAGAATTGTTCGGAAGAGTAAGAAAGCGTCATGGCAGAAATACATTTCTTCCATTACAACCTCCACTCCAGTTTCAAAGGTATGGGAGAGGGTCAGAAAAATATCTGGCCGCTCAAAATCTAGCACTGTTTCTGGCCTAAAAATCAATGGCAATGTCATTACCTGTCGGTCTGATGTTGCTAATATTATAGCATCCACTTTCGCGGATACTTCAAGTTCCAATCACTATCCAGCTGAGTTCCTCGCTCGAAAATCAATCTTGGAACTTCAATGTCTCAATTTTGTTTCGCCGGACGATGAAATCTACAATCTTTCTTTCAGCGTGGATGAACTTGAAAGTGCGATTTCAGATTCTCACGACAGCGCTCCTGGACCTGATTCTATTCACTACCAGATGCTTCGCCATTTGAATCCTGCTGGAAAAACATTTCTTTTACAAATGTATAATCGCATTTGGTTTTCCGGTATCTGCCCAACACCATGGCGTGATGCGATCATTGTACCAATCCCAAAGCCTGGAAAAGACAAAACACTGCCATCTAGCTATCGCCCAGTCTCGCTTACCAGTTGTGTCTGCAAGCTCTTGGAACGCATGATCAACAGGCGTCTTGTTTGGTTCCTGGAATCAAACAACCTGTTGGATAACATCCAGTGCGGCTTCCGCCGTTTCCGTTCCACTGCAGACCACCTGATAAGACTTGAATCAACCATCCGGGATGCTTTTCTCAACAAGCAACATATGGTAGCTGTGTTTTTTGATATTGCTCGGGCCTATGATACCACTTGGCGTTTTGGTATTATGCGCACTTTACACTCCTGGGGCTTGAGAGGTAATCTTCCCATATTTCTAGAAAGCTTTCTTTCCTTAAGGAAGTTTCAAGTTCGTGTGGGAAATGACCTCTCCAACATTTTTACTCAAGAAAACGGAGTACCGCAAGGGTCTATTCTGAGTGTCACGTTGTTTGCCGTGGCCATCAACGGTGTTGCACAATGTATTCGTTCACCTGTGCTGGGATCCCTGTACGTGGACGACTTGGCGATTTTCTGCAGTTCTCGCAATATGGCTTCCATAGAGCGTCAGCTGCAGTTAACAATCAATCGTCTTCATACTTGGGCTACTGAGCACGGTTTCGTATTTTCTGCGGCCAAGACAGAGTGCATTCACTTTTGTCAACGCCGTCACCTTCACTTAGATCCTGTTCTTTCTCTCAACGGTACTGATCTTCCATTTGTGGAAACTGTCCGTTTTCTTGGTCTTCTATTTGACAAGAAGCTTAACTGGCGTGCCCATCTTGTGGCTTTGAAGGCAAAATGTCGGCTTTCTTTAAATCTATTGCGAGTTCTTTCTTCCAAATCGTGGGGTGCCGATAGAATTTCTATGCTGCGCCTGTATCGGGCTTTGATACGCTCCAAGCTGGACTATGGCTGTATCGCTTACGCTTCTGCCAGGCCATCCGTTATCAAAACCATTGATACGATACACCATACTGGTATTCGTCTAGCTACTGGTGCTTTTCGTACCAGCCCAATACCAAGTGTATTGTGCGAAGCTGGCGAGCCTTCTCTGTATGATCGTCGCAGGCTTATGACCATGAACTACACGGCAGCCATGAAGTCGAAACCATATCACCTGGTTTTTGACACTGTCTTTGGTCAACAGTTTGCGGAGATTTATGACAGAAGGGCTCGTTCGGTGGGTTCCTTTACTATCAGATCTCGCAATACTTTTGGAGAAGTTAATTTTGAACTTCCTTCAACCTCAGACACTTCTTTCAGCCCCTTTCCTCCTTGGACATTCTCCCGTCCGAATACCAACTATGCGCTTTCAAAGCTAGATCGATCCGCTACTCCACCAATTCTGTTCCAACGTGAGTTTGCTCGAATCATTGCCAACTATCGGCAATGGATTCGCATTTACACCGACGGTTCGAAGAACGACGACAGGGTTGCATGTGCTTATATATCGGCAAGAGGTGCTTGTGAGTTTCGACTTCACAAACTCTCGTCCGTATACACGGCAGAGCTGTATGCACTCTACCAAGCACTTCTCTATATTTGCTCACTCGCACGTAATTCTTTTGTTATTGTGTCAGACTCAATGAGCGCTTTGAAAGCGATTGATTCATTGTACCCTAAACATGCTCTCTTGCAGCAGATACAAGCAACCTTGATGACACTATCGTCAAAAGGGTCTATCGTGCGCTTTATTTGGGTACCGAGTCATGTTGGTATTCGCGGGAATGAAGCAGCTGATGCAGCAGCTAAGCGAGCTTTGTCCAAGGCCACCATTGATTGTGATCGGGTGCTTGCTGATGACCTCAAAGGTTATTTTAAGCATCTGATCATGAATCAGTGGCAGGAACGGTGGAGTCATATAGTTTCCAACAAGCTTAAAAATGTTAAGCACAACGTAAGGCCATGGGATTCTTCCCATAGGGCATCCCGAAAGGAGGAGGTCGCTGTGGCGAGACTCCGAATAGGGCACACCTGGTGGACGCATGGTCATCTTCTGCGCCGTGAGGAGGCTCCGATGTGCGAAACGTGTGACACTGCTTTGACAGTGGCGCACGTTTTGTTGGAGTGCTCCCAGTTTACCGAGCAGCGAAACAGGGCGGGTCTGTCACTTGACCTGTCGGTGGCCCTTGGTGACCATTCGACACTCATTGACAGAGTCGTGCTGTTCCTCAGGAATACAGGTCTATTTGCCTTTATTTAAAAGTGCTAGTTTTGTCATTAATTTTATTTATACACGTATTTTTTTTTTTACATTCAATAATATTTTACAATAACTTTAATTTTTACAATTTTAAGCATGTACATTTTATTCATTTTTATAAACATTTTTAAATCCTCTTAATTAATATTTTACATTTTATAGATTTTAAGCTTACAATATTATTTTTACATATATTTTAAAATGTTAGTTTATTTCATTATTTAGTTTATGGCGTGAATAGCCCAAGAGGCTGATACGCCTTTAAATTTTAATCCTACCTACCTATGCTTCGTTCCGCCTGAGTAAAATAAAGTTACATCCTCATATATTACTTTACCAATTCCGGTCCATCTTACTTCGCTTAGACCTAAAATATTTATATTTAGCCTCATAATTTCTTGAATAACATTTGCTGTTTTGCCGCTTTGATATAAAGTTTTTACATTCCATGTGGCTAATTTTCATTTATTTTTTTGTTTCATGGTCTTCCTGGGCAATTTAGAACAGTTGTTTGCCGTTGCCTGCCTTAGAGACTACAAGTTCTAATATTTTTTCACAAGTAAGCAAAACATTAATGCGACGGAATTCTTCAATTTTATTAGTTCCACTGATTTTTGGGACAGGGGTTATTGTTGAAAGCTTTAACTTTTCGGGAAAAATACCCGATTTTAAAGACTTATTGATAACGTCAAGTAGTGGATAACCAACTAAATAAAAGTATTTCTGTAAAATATTTATTCCTAATTCATCAACACTATGTTTCTTTTTCTGAGAAAAGATAATGCTTTTCAACTCACTTATTGTAATAATATTGAAACACATAAACGTACATCTATAGCTAGGAATACATTCAGTTATTACCATATCAGTACTTGGATATTCTATAGTATTGATTATGTCAATTATACTATTAATAATAAGAAGAAATATTTATAAATCTATTAAAAATATCAACGAGTATTTTAGTATCACAATATAAACGATTTTCAAACATTATTTCATTTATAGAATTTTTGCTCTTAACACATATTAAGTTCTTTAAAGTTTTCCACATTAAAACAGGGTTATTCCTAGAGTTATCAATTAAATTATTATAAAATATTTGTTTTTCTTGTCTTTTTGTACTAACAACATTATTTCTATTTTTTGTATAAATATTCCAATCTAGTATATTTCCAGTAATAGCAAAATTTTTATATGAATCATCGCGTCTTTTTATACTACTTAGTACATTTTTATTGAACCATTTTTTTATCAGCATTTGGTTTAGATTTGGTATATCGCATTAAACTCATACTACTAGATTTAATACTCATAATCATACTGTAATAAAAATTGTTATAAACATCGTTAACGTCACTTACATGGTAGTTTTAATCATACATTAAAAGTTTATCTTCAAGTTCTTCAAAGTTAATTTTATTAAACTTATGTTTTTCATTAATTATTTCAACTTTGTGGGGAAGGCAATTTTCTATAATTTGATGATCAGTTATCCTTAGAGTAGGTTTCACTAAACATTTTATGTCACAATTGTTTGATAAAACTAAATCAATTAGTGTTTTTGACTGATGGGTTACGCGGGTGAAATCTTTAATCATTTGATTATAGCCACTAATTTCCACAATTTGTTTAAGTTTAAGAGCATAAAAATTGTTAGATATCCAGTCTAAATTGAAATCACCTAGTAAAATATTAGTATCGTTATTGTTAATATTATTCTCCATTTAATCCTCAATAAAGTTCAGGAAATCATTGTGGTTACTGTTTGGTGAATGGTATAAAACTGTCACTATATAGTTTAAATTTTTATAATTTATTTTTATAGAAATCATCCAATAATTGAATTCATGACTTATTATATTTATGATATTGTATTTTATATTGACTTTAACAATGATTATCACACCCCCAGTAAATCTGTTTGATGAATCACAACAAATTAAATTGTAATTATTTATGGTTAACTCACTATCTTCAATGTCTGATGTTGTTCTAGTTTCTGATAATAATAATGCTATTGGCTTATTACTTTTAGCAAATTGTCGAATTTCATCAATGTGTGCAGGAAAACTTTGTGCATTTAGATATACAAGAGATGGTGACTCTATTGTACTCTGGGATTGCTATATATTCATCTACTTTACTTGTTCTCTTCGCATGGTAATTTTTCTATTTAGAACTGGACATATATTATCAAAAACTGAATTATTTACATTAAGTTTTAGTTTTAGTTTCTCATTCGTCCTTATACAATTAATGCATTTAACAACATCGCTGTCACAGTTATTAAATTTATGTTCACCTGCAAATTTGCTACATACCTGTTTGTTTTCGCATATATCAGCTTTGTGGTTAAAACCACAGCATTTGTAACATCTTCTTATATTTAAATCCTCATAAACCACGCATCTATTCTAGCCAGTGTTCAATTTACCATCATTCATAATTTTAGAAAACGTATCTCCATCAACTTCAACCACCGCATTATAAATATTTTTCTTTTCATTTTCCCACATTCTTTTAATATTAAATGTTGATGTAGCACTAACCTTTATTGAGTTTTGTGAAGCTACAGTTTCGGATAGTTCCTTTTAAGTTAATTTTTCAGTCATTCCTACAATTTTAATAAATGGATTTCGTGTGTTACCTCTTTTTATTTCATAGTTATTACTTAATTTCTCATTTATTTTACTTTCTATTTTCTTTACATCTTCTTCTTTCTCACAATTAATTACAACTGATCCATTTTTCGCATTTCTAACTGATGAGACACTAACAGCTAATTCTGCCGGTTTAACATTATCTGTTACATCTTTTCTTGTTTGTAAACACTTTTGGGCTGTTTTTGGTTTTATAATAATTGTAGAATGGTTAGCTTCTTCCGAATATGAACGTTTCGATTCAGTAGTTCCCAAATTAACTAAAATGTTTTTAATTATTAGTCATCTTCAACTTCACTTTTATAACTTTTTACAGCTTTATCAACAATATTTTGTACATCTCTATTATTTGCATAGGAACATTTAGTACATTCTTCGCAAAACCATTTAACTCCCTGACATGTACTAATAACAATATAATCATTATCTTTCAAGAAAGCACATTTTAAATGAAACCATAGCTTGCATTTACCATCGCAGCCAATAACTTTATCTCCATCAAAGTCTTTTTCGCACTTAGCGCATTTTTTAATATCATCGGTTTCAAAAGTTTTATTCATAATAATCCACTGGTTGGCGACCACTTGAATAAACCACCTATATGCGCACACTATCTGTGCACGCTTAAGTTTGTTTTGTCAACGACCTTACTATTACTAAATTTAGCACGAAAAAAAATCATTTAAACCGAAAAAAACAGTACATTCAATAATTTTAAACACTAACTATTTTTATTCACAGATCAAGAATTAAATACGCTACTGATTGGTATTAAATTTATAAATTATTTGACTATATTTACTATCGAATAATTAAAAAAAACAGGTAGCACATATACTGTGTTGTTATCTGTATGTTATCACATATCTGATTGATGTCATGAAATTGTTTCCAAAGTGACATGAATTTTGACTTACGATCTTTTAATTGATTAAAATCAAAGTCTTCTGCTAATGCACACAAGTAACTGTTGAATCTTGTGATAGATCCCTTTACTTGACTTCTTTTTAACTTTAATTGCCTCAAATCCATTTTGTTGCGGATTTGACGATAAAGGAGAAGCGAATGGAGATATGCAACAGTTTGAAGGAATTGATAATTGGAGACTCACCTTATAGCTTTCAGCTGTTGCCTCGGATGCGATTATTGATAAAAGTTGTATTGCTTGTTGATTCCAATCCGTTTCGAAGGACCAATGTTGAGGTGTTGTTCTTTGTCTCCTTGATTTTGAAATTAAACACTATATCTCATGTTTAACTGATTTATATTTTAGTTGTATAGTAATCTACCAGAAATATTGCACTCTAAGTGGTACCTAGGTGTTTTCTGTTCCGAGTTGGAATTTAGACTGTCTTACTTCTTAAATTTAAGTTTTGGTGGTTTACTCGACAAAATCCACGTTGAGGTGGGGCACCAATTACAACATTTCCTATTGACAATGGCTGTGAACATCTGTTGTCCAGATGTCTGAATTCTTGGACGCTTCAGGGTAATTCCCAAGACATAACGGTTTGCCAAATGCGGCTAATCCACATGTATCTGTACACAGCCTGGAAAACCCTGGCCAGATTTGATTGTATGCACTACATGCCATAAATTTAATACTAAAGCCGGTGAAGCCGACAAACTAACTACAATAAAATTATGTCTTCAACGAGGCACGTACAATTAATATGTGATCAATTTTTGTATCGTAATACCCGCAGTCTCTGAAGTATGTGTATACATACCGAATTGCACTGCGATTCTATATTATCTAATCTAATTAATATTCTTTAATTTATATTTCTAAGAATCAACAAATTTTTCTTCTTTTTTAAATTTCTTACCTGATCGTTTCGATCAATTCATCATTTTCGTTGGACTGAAAAAAGGGAGTTATTGGTCGGAACTCTTGTTCATCTTCAAAGCGCTCCGCTTTCAGCTGTCTCTTCTGACATCCACTGAGATATTTGCGGTTTGATGCCATCTTTCTATTTTCCTTGAGCACCAACTCCAGCGTTAGAATTTCGTATCGACTATTATTCCACAGGAACCGGGTTGAGCTGTGTCACTGACAATCACGGTTGGTTACAGTGCGCGGTAACAGTCGTCAACAAAACGCAGCACTTACGCGTCAGTGGAATGTTCCGCGAAATTAAAATTGTTTAAGGCGATTCTTCTAGTCTGACACACCGGAGTTACTGACTTCTTGATTTATTATTTTTTAGTAATAATCAAGGCATTCAAATAATCATGCATTATGACAATATAGCTAGATTCCATTAAAAACTCCTTGATTATTATTAATGGTAAAATAATGGGGTCCCCGAGATTACAGAACATTACAACGGATAATCTGTTTTGTACCCGAGGGCTCCAGGTACCCGGGGGCCCTAGGTACCCGGGGCACCCTGGCGAACGGCCGGGCCGGCGGTAGTTACGCCACTGGTGTTACATCAACTAATAAAGTGATTACGAACGCAGATCCAAACCTATAACCTTAAACTGAGAACAGCGTGTATACACAAAAGTGCAGTTGCAATCAAACGCATTTTCAGACCACATTAATAATGGAGTCTACCAGCGACGGCGTATACGCTAACACAAATATCACCCAAAACTTATACTATCAAACACAACAGCAACACACCACAGAATTGGCCACACACCTACAAGCAAAAGCAACCACACAACCAATAATGGTCAACTCCTCTGAACCAATAATAAATCCAGCGTTTCAACCATGCACAAGTACCCACAGTCAAATCAACACACTTGCTGAACAAAATGTATACCCATCTGACTTTACATTACAACGTGAAATCATGCCACTGACACCCACTTCGTCACACAGTAGCAATGCCCAAGAAGATTACCAATTGGTTATACGAAAAAAAAAAAAGAAACACGGCATAAATACACCTTACAAGACCACTATGAAACCCACAGCATACCCAACTAACGCAACCGGAATAGAAACATCAAAAATGTATGTAGTCCTAGAAGAAGAGAATTATTCGGAAAAGAACGCTGAAGAAAACGAAATAAAACCACCACCGATATTCATCCCAAGCACTAAACAAATAAAAGCGATGACAGAAATAATAGGGAGATACATCCCCGAATACGAATATAAACTAAACCATAACACAATGAAGATACTAACCAAAAACAGAAAAGCATATTCACTACTGAACAAAGGACTGAAAGAATCCAACATAGATCATCACACATACCAGTTCAAAATAGATAGAGCCTTCAGACCTGTGTTACGTCCCATACATCACTCAATGGACACTGAAGAACTAAAAAACGAAATAGAGTCAAAAGGGCATAGAGTAACAAATATCCATAAAATGCTCCATCGTATAACAAAAGCTCCACTCTCACTGTTCTTAGTAGATCTTGAACCTGCTGAAAATAATAAAGACATATACGACATAAAATACTTACAGAGCGACAAAATACAGATTGAACCCCCCCACAAAAATAAAGAAATAGTACAATGTAAAAATTGTCAAAGATACGGGCATAGTAAAGTCTACTGCTACAGACCACCCAGATGTGTGAAATGCGGAAAGATCCACGAAACAACCTCTTGCAAAAAAACAAGAGATTCGCCAGCCAAATGCGCACTCTGTTTAGGTAGTCATCCAGCCAACTACAAGGCCTGTAATGTATATAAAGAAATACGTCAACGCAGATTCCCTGTACTTAGAGAAAGGCCAATCAATACCGAAACACCAAAAGAAACGGAAACACCACAACCTGGGCCAGATGAACTGCTGATAATGATGAGAGAAATGATAAATGAAATGAGAACATTTATGAAACACCAATCTGAGCAGATGTCAACACTAATGAAATTACTATCAACCGTCATAACCAAAATACGTTAATGGAGCAAACACTCAGAATTGCCGCCTGGAATGCCAATGGTCTGGCTAATCATAGTCAGGAGCTAATTACATTTATAAATCTAAACAAATTAGACATTACACTAATAGCTGAAACACAAATCACAAACCGTGGTTACCTAAGAATTACGAGGTATACGACACCAAACACCCAGGGGTGCGTTCGAAAATTTACTATGTAGTTGGAGTTGAGTTCGAGTCTACTACAGTTAGAGTTAACTAGAGTTAGATACCGAACTCGAGCAATTCCGAACAGCCACGAGTTTCCAAACAGTATTTTGTGGTACATGCTTGCAATAGTGACATTAAGCCTATCTCTTAATGATATAAAGATTAGATAGCGCCGTAAAATGAGTAAAATCAACAAAAATAAAATAAAAAAGGTTTTAATTGCAGAGTTGGCGTCAAAAATATTATTTGAAAAAATAAGAAATATAGTAAGCATCAAATCAAGTGTAATGGATCATATGATAACGAATTAATATTCACAATATTCACAGGACTCGTATGAGGATGATTTGGTTGACGAGGAATTACAGCATAAACATTGTAAGCAACTCCGTCAAGTTCCGATGAGAATAAATTCATATGTTGAGAATGTTATTCCTGGATACACAAATAAGGAGTTTCAAAAGCATTTTAGACTCAATATAAATGCATTTGAGAGCCTGTTAAATGTATTAGGTCCGGAATTAAACATTAATGAAAGTCCTGGCAGACTACGTATAGATACACGAAAACAATTATTATCCGTAATTTGGCTGTTAGCAACACCAGATTCATATGGGTATTTTATCGTTTTGTAAAAAATATATTAATAGATGATACATAACACTTTTTAGATCTATAGCAGATCGTTTTGGTATGGGGAAAGCTTCGCTTTGGGATAGTTTTAATAGAATAGTAACACTATTAAATAAAATTTCAACAAATATTATTACTTGGCCGGACATTAAAGAATTTCTCGAAATATGACTAAAATTTAAACTAATATCCGGTGCAGGCTTAACAAATGTTATAGGTGCAATCGACGGTTGTCATATTGCCATAAAAGCTCCACTGGAGCATGCAGAAGTTTACATTACTCGTAAATGCGAATATGCTGTATTTTTGCAAGCCATTTTCGACTGCAATTTAAAGTTCATTGATTGCTATGTTGGATATCCTGGTTCTGTAGGCGATAGTCGAATATTTAGAAATTCGGATATTTATAAAAAAATAATTCAAGACAGACAACGTTACCTACCGAATGAATACTATATTGTAAGAGATAAAGCTTATCCTGTTCTAGATTGGTGCATTCCACCGTATATTGATCGTGGTGATCTTACACATCGGGAAAACAAATTTAATACTGTTTTATCCAGAGCACGTCAAACAATTGAGAGAAGTTTTGCATTGCTCAAAAATAGATTTCGCGGGTTAAAATACTTAGATATGTCAAGAACCGACTTAATACCTGCTACAATATTAGCATGTTGTGCACTACATAATATATCTATAGATTATGACAGCGTGTCAGTTATTGCTGAATATATTGGTGATGAAATTAATTTAATAGATGAAGATGCGATCGTTTTTATAAATGATAATATTCAAGAAAATGGATTTAATAAAAGAGATAATTTAATGAGTAATATAGATTTAGAATGAAATTATATATATATTTAATTGCGATTGCAACGTATTACAAATAAAATAATATAATATAGATAAACAAATAATATTAAAACTGTTTATGCTAAATATAGGAAAATAACAAATGAATAAATAATAATAGTATAATAATAAATAGTTTCTAATTTCTAAATATAAAAAATAAAAAATAGTTTCTAATTTTCAGCTGAAGTAAGTAAGAAAACATTTTTCGGTTTACGTTACAAATTTTATAATTTTTCTAATAATTTATTCATAATTGTCTCGTATGTAGCCAACGCTTCTTTTTGCATATTAATATTTTCCTGGTGGCGTCTTTCTTTGTTCAGTTCATTTTCTTTAGATAACTCTTTCATTTTTTCATATCCAGGATCCATTTTCATTCTTTTTGGTTTCGGTTCAATTGTCTTATTTGCGTCTGTGGATGACGAGGAAGATGCAATACTTAAAGGAATCACATTAGGTTTTTTGCCGTAAATCTCATCCATGTCTTCTTCGAAATCAAAACGTACAATTGCTGCACCACTACTTTTTTTATTATCCTTTTATGAATGTATTTTTTCCTTTAATTTTTCCATCGGTCCTCGCATTGTTTACTTGTTTTATTTATTCACTTTTCTTTCATTTCCGTAGCAATCATTTTCCATACTTTATCTCTTTTAATTGTGGTGCTTCTGAAATCCGCCTCATGACTTTTGTAGATATCAAGTAGTGTAACAATTCTGTCCCAGAATTAAGAATCTAGTTTTGAATGATATGGTAGAAAATTATAATATTATGAAATAGCTAAATAAATACTTTAAATATGAATTTATAATTATAATTACCTGTATTAGATTCTGCATTATTTATACTTGCCGCATTATCGTTATTTAATACCGTAAATTCTCCTTTAAAAAAATAAAAAAGAATTGTATCATCCAACAAAACTAGGGTTATAATAAAATAAACCTACTTGAACTATCAAAATAAACAATTTCATTTCTTTCGTCCATATAAACTAATACTCTAGTACTCTATCAATTTAATTGTAACGCCCGTAATAAATAAAAAATGTAAAAAATATCTTTTATAATAACATTTTGCTAACAAATTGATAAACAACAAATATTGTACCTCAATGCGCATGACGAGTTAGGCGAACCTACCTCGTCGAGATGGGTTGTAATAGTAAACTCGGAGTTAGAAACCGAACATTTTCGAACGCTTCCACACCTTGACTCTATCATTTTCGAACGCAGTGCGAGTTAACCAGAGTTAACTAGAGTTAATTTTCGAACGCACCCCAGACGAAACAGCACACACACACAGATGGACGTCATTCCAAAAATTGGTCGGAATCGATTCAGGGAAGGTCTAAACGTATATTTCCGTTAAAATCTCGAGTTCGAAATTTTTCATGCTCTCAATACTTACTCATACTGCGTATAAGAAAGTAAAAATTTGTTATTTTTTTGGCTAAAAAAAGTGAAAATACCTCCTAAATAAGATATCTGCAGTGTAATCCACCGAACTTTCTTATACGCATTTAGGTTAAGCCATATCGTAGTTTCATTAGTTTTCTAATTTCTAATATTTGTTCTAACCTTTAGATTGCCTTTGCACTAAATATAATTCTTAGAATAAGTATTAAATGTCAAACTTCAAATTATTAAATTGTATTTTGTAAAACAATTGACAGGCAGTACTCTTTTTGGAAAAAAAATTCAATCAAAAGTTGTGCTATATATGATACCTTTAATTTTTGTTTTTAAAATTTTTCTGTAACTGTAACCATTTTTGTGTAATTGCAGAAACTGCAAAATATGACTAGAGTAAACTCTACTTAGAGAAAGGCGAATCAATACCGAAACACCAAAAGAAACGGAAACACCACAACCTGGAACCATATACGCGGACGCCTTCGGAAATAATGAGCAGAGTTCACAGACAACAAATCCTGGGCCAGATGAACTGTTGATAATGATGAGAGAAATGATAAATGAAATGAGAACATTTATGAAACACCAATCTGAGCAGATGTCAACACTAATGAAATTACTATCAACCGTCATAACCAAAATACGATAATGGAGCAAACACTCAGAATTGCCACCTGGAATACCAATGGTCTGGCTAATCATAGTCAGGAGCTAATTACATTTATAAATCTAAGCAAATTAGACATTATACTAATAGCTGAAACACAAATCACAAACCGTGGTAACCTAAGAATTACGAGGTATACGACACCAAACACCCAGACGGAACAGCACACACACACACACACACACAGACGGACGTCATTCCAAAAGTAGTCGGAATCGATTCAGGAAAGGTCTAAACGTATATTTCCGTTCAAATCTCGAGTTCGAAATTTTTCATGCTTACAATACTTACTCATACTGCGTATAAGAAAGTAAAAATTTGTTATTTTTTCGCTAAAAAAGTGAAAATACCTCCTAAATAAGACATCTGCAGTGTAATACACCGAATTTTCTTGTACGCATTTGGGTTAAGCCATATCGTAGTTTCATTAGTTTTCTAATTTCTAATATTTGGTCTAACCTTTAGATTGCCTTTGCACTAAATATAATTCTTAGAATAAGTATTAAATGTCAAACTTCAAATTATTAAATTGTATTTTGTAAAACAATTGACAGGCAGTACTCTTTTTGGAAAAAAAATTCAAACAAAAGTTGTGCTATATATGATACCTTTAATTTTTATTTTTAAAATTTTTCTGTAACTGTAACCATTTTTGTGTAATTGCAGAAACTGCAAAATAAGACTAGAGTAAACAGCCTCTTCCGGTTTGAATATTTTTTCAAAATTTGGAGGTGCACACCCAAACTATATGCAAATCTTTAGATTAAAGTTTCATAATTTTAGCTGCAACCGTTTAGGCTGTAGAGAACATACACTGTTGAATTTTTCCAACTATATATGGACAAGTGCTCTGACTTTCAGAAAACTTGCAAGCCGTTCTTCTCTATTAAAGCGAACAGGAACACAACAGAATCGTTTTTGGAAGGGCATACTACTAACAAATTATTAAAGACTTCATTTCAAAGTTATACTATTTATTTGTGATTTTATACTTATATGCCAAAAACGAGATTTCTCAAAAGTCTGTCCTGGAGCCATCAGTATATGTGTGTTGAAAGTCTGTGTACTGTTGAAGTTGAATGAAAAATATAATCAAGTATATGGCGTAAGGTGTAGATTCTTTTCGCAAGTTGGTCAGCTCTAGGTTTGTCGTTAAAGAAAGAGATGCCCATGTAGGGATGTTGGTAAAGATTCTCGATAAAAAAATCCTTTGGTTGTCAATGATGGTATTTAATAACCTTGGAAGTTTTAGTGCATGCGGATATAGAGATGTTGCACTATTAGTATATACCTAGATGATTCAACACTGTATCATTGAAGATTATGGAAAGGATTATATGTTGCGTGAGCGAAAGAACTTTGCAGACGTACCACAAACCAAGTTTCATGTACCTTATGTGCAGTGGCGGTGCACCGGCTTCACAGTGAAGGCTTGGAATTGGAAAAGTCCTGAACGCACCGGTGACTGTTTGTATGCCAGCATTGTGCACGCTTTCTAACTTCTAGGTATAGTATTGGAATCCATTTGGCATTACACAATAGATAAATAAACTGTCATTCGATTTTTATTAATAAATATATTTAACGTGTTTGTTTTTAATCGTTTTGAATTGGCATTGTGAGATTGTTGCTTTTTATAAATCTCTTTTCTGGCATGTAAATATTAAATAAATAGTAAAGATTTGAAATTAAGTCTATACTAACTTGTTCGTAGTATGCCCTTCCATAAACGATCCTGTTATGTTCCGGTTCACTTTGATAAAGAAGAACGGCTTGCAAGTTTTTCGAAAGTCAGAGCACTTTTCCATATATAGTTGGAAAAATGCAACAGTCCAACCCAGTCTGAGTAATTGCAGAAACCGCAAAAAATGACAAGAGTAAACATGCACTTCCGGTTTGAATATTTCTCTCAAAACTTAAGTTTAAAGTTTCATAATTTTAGCTTCAACCTTATAGGCTGTAAAGCGCTCACACACACACACACACACACACACACACAAACACCTGCACAGATGGATTTCATTCCCAAAATAGTCGGAATCGATGCGTATAAGAAAGTAATAAACATTGGACCAAGTGTTTATTTCATATTCGTTTAGTTTAGTAGTCTGTGACTATAAGGTATTTTGACTTATGTATGGCAGTTAAAAATTTTAATTGATTACTGCATAATTGTCGGTTCGATCGTTACATACAATTAGTGTGATAAGTATTCGAACAGTCAAAGTTTTCGAAAGAAAGCTACTTTTTTAGAAAAACAATTGAAGGTAAGTAAATACTAAAAATATGTATAGTTTTATGGTTCCACACATTCAATAGTTATACACAATCTATTTGTGTCCGTGTACTGTCCGAAATGTTCTACGAGAAACTAGATATCATGGTCGATCTGCTCGAAGAAAATATTGAGATTACTAAGAAAACTGAAAGAAGCGATTGACGTTTGCTAAAGGCGTCATAATATGATAATATGATTTATATTTTTTTATTATTATGCAACAACAGTACATACACACAACAGTTTAATGAAAAAACGATACAAAAAGCAATAAGTCTTACGAGATCAATGTTTTCATTCGTATATGCTTTACAATCTTTGCATTTGGTTAAGAAACATGTACCTATATTTAATATAGATTCTGAAAATAGCCTTACTTACAATTGTATGGAAAGCTGAGAAGATGCAATATTGCGACGGTAAGCTAGGTATATTTAGAAAAATACAAAAAAAATCGTATCTCCTGAACGAATTGAGATAAAAATTCGTAATTGGCATTAATTACTTTGACACTGATGCCTAGTGTATTTTATAAATTGCTTCGCGGGCTGCACGAAAACTCGAAGCGGGCCGCATGCGGTCCAGACCAATATTAAGTTTGTAAATAGCTTAGTTTAATTAACAGCTCAGTCTAGGCTTGAACATATTTATTATAAAGAAGTTGAGGAAATATATTGATTTTATTTCCAAATATTGTTGTTTTATTCTATGATTAACATTGGTAATTAGATTACAGTAGATTTATAGGGTAAAAATGAGCAAGACGATTTTTTTCCACAGCGTTCCAATATATTTCAGGGTAGAAATAAATTTGCCGACGGGCTATAAATTACCGGTCGAATCAGTAAAATTATTTATACCTTGAAATGTATCGGAATGCTATGGATAAAATTGTCTTTTCATTATTAACCACATTCACGTTCTGGCACTCGTAGTGAACGGACGTACAGTTACAGAGCTCCTAAACTATTAGATCACTTCAAATTATAACTAACTAGTTATAATTATATATTATATTATCATACTATTAAAGCTAAATACAACTAAAATAAATACCTGGCCACAAATACAATTACAAAACACGGAGGCCACTGGCCAACGTGTTTTTAACAACAAATAATATGAGTGCAACTCAAGAAATACAAAAGGGCCAATGGCAAGTTACTAACAGAAATAGAATAAAAAGAAAAAATGATACTGAAACAAACAATATACGAATGGTAAAACCTAAAATCATTTCACAACCAAACTCCGGTACCTTCCCAGTACTGACACAAAATAAATTTCAATCCTTAAGTGATATATCCGATATATCCGAAAGTGAACATCAAGAAACACCCACACCGAAAACTACAAAACCACCACCAATATTTGTCGCAGATGTACAAGACATTAACCCACTAATAATATTACTAGATGAAGAAGCAAAAACAAACTACTTCTTAAAAACAATAGCCAATAAACAAGTCAAAATCCAATCAACTAACATCGAAAGTTACAGGAAAATAATAAGTCGTTTTACAAAAGATAGTATATTTTATCATACCTATCAAATAAAACAAAACCGATCATATCGAGTATACGTTAAAAATCTACATCATTCAACAAACATAAATGATCTAAAATTGGAAGTAGAAGATAAAGGACACAAAGTAATTAATATATTTAACTTAAAGCACAGAACAGAGCAATATCCTCTACCTATCTTCATAGTAGAACTTGAACAAAATATCAACAATAAAACAATATATGATATACAATATATACAATATACAAAAGTAACTATTGAACCACCCAGGCCAAGAAAAGAAATCCCTCAATGTGCCAGGTGCCAAAGATATGGCCACACTAAAACCTATTGCGCAAGGAAAGAACGCTGTGTAAAATGTAGTGAAAACCACGCAACTAAAAACTGCTCTAAAAACGAAAACACCCCGGTTAAGTGTGTGTTATGTAATGGAAATCATCCGGCAAATTATAAAGGATGCACGATCTACAAAGAAATATATAAGAGAAAATATCCACTACTGAGACAAAGAACAACGGCAGAAGAAACTAAAATTAATAATATACAGCAAATCAATCCAAACACTACATACGCACAAAAAGCCAATACAATCGACCCAAATAATTTACCGCATCCACAGATAAAATCAAGCAACAAATCATCACAAAATAAACTAGAACAGATGATGATTCAACTAATGGGAAGGATGGATACCATCTTAAACTTGCTCACAGCGCTAGTTTCAAAACTCTCATAATGCAACAAAATCTAACCAAAGCATTATGGAATGCCAATGGCTTGGCTCAACGAAGCCAAGAGTTAAAATTATTCTTAATAAAACACAATATCGACATTATGCTCATCTCTGAAACCCATTTCACAAACCAAACCTACATAAAAATACCACGATATACTATATATGATACACAACACCCTGATGGCACAGCCCATGGAGGTACGGCAATAATCATAAAAAATTCTTTAAAACACCACATACTACCAGAATACATGATGGATCATCTCCAAGCAACTACTATATTAATAGAAGAATCGACGGGACCTATTACTCTGTCGACAATATATTGTCCCCCAAAACATAATATCGAAAAGGAAGACTTTGAACAGTTCCTAAATACTCTCGGTAATAAGTACATTATAGGCGGAGATTATAATGCAAAACATACGATATGGGGCTCCCGGTTAATTACCACACGCGGAAGAGAATTATTAAAAGCAATACAAAGTAACAACCTGGCATATCACTCGACCGGCAAACCAACTTACTGGCCTACAGACACCAATAAAATACCAGACCTCATAGACTTCTATATAACGAAAAATATACCGCAAAATAAACTACATTTAACAGAAAACCTACACTTATCATCAGATCATACACCAATAATATTAACGATGGGATCAAACATAATTAGAAAAACGAAACCACCAACCTTGCACAATAAGCACACTGACTGGGACTACTTCAGAGATCAATTAGAAGAGAAAATAAACCTAAATATACGCCTGAAACAAAACAAAGACATAGACGACGGAATTCAGCACCTCACTCAATCCATTCAACAAGCAGCTTGGGAAGCAACTCCTGTTGTACCCGAGAAAGAAAATGAAATATCGATCCCAAACATCATCAAACAGGCAATTAGGGAAAATCGCCGCATACGTAGACTATGGCAACAAAATCGTAACCCACACGACAAAAACACCCTCAACCGAATGGAAAGAGAAATTAAAAAGATGCTTTATGAATGGAGAAACAATACCACCCAAGAATACCTAAGCAACCTAACCCATACGCAAGCTACAGATTATTCCCTGTGGAAGGCAACTAAATACCTTAAAAGGCCAACACAAAGAATATCACCAATTAGGAAACTAGACAATAGTTGGGCAAGAAGTGACCAAGAAAAATGCGAAAGTATAGCTGAACACTTATCCCAAGTATTCAGTCCTTTACCAATAAATAATAACACACCAGAAGAAGAGGAAATTAAACAATTTTTAGAAGTAGCGAATCAAATGTCATTACCAATAGAAAAGACAAATAAATATGAAATAGGACATCTAATCAAAACAATGCACCCAAAGAAAGCTCCCGGTTACGATCTCATCACTGGAAGAATATTAAAAGAACTACCAGAAAAAGCTGTAAAGCTTATTACCTTTATCTACAACGCTATAATAAGATTAAATTATTACCCCACACAATGGAAAATAGCCCAAATAATCCCAATACAGAAACCAGGAAAGCCTGCTGAGGAACTGACTTCATATCGACCAATCAGTCTCCTACCTATTCTGCCAAAAGCGTTTGAAAAAATCCTGCTTCAAAGATTAAGACCAAAACTATTAAAAGAAAATCTCATACCCGATCATCAATATGGATTCAGAGAACGACACTCTACTATCGAACAAATTCATCAAATTGTTAACAAAATTAGAAGCGACCAAGAAGAGAAAAGGTACTGTTCAGCCGCCTTCTTAGATGTAGCCCAAGCCTTTGATAAGGTTTGGCATGAAGAACTTCTCTACAAAATAAAAAAACAACTGCTAAGTACGTACTACCATTTATTAAAATCATATCTAAGCGAAAGATATTTTATAGTGAAGATCCAAAACGAACACTCCGACCTAACTCCCATCCAGTCCGGGGTACCGCAAGGAAGCGTCCTTGGCCCGGTACTGTATCTCCTATATACCGCAGATTTACCCATATCAGCTCTTGCCACAACCGCTACATTCGCCGACGATACAGCACTATTAGTATCCCATGAAGACCCACAAAGGGCCTCCCAAATACTACAAGAGTATCTCCACGTAATAGAAAAATGGCTGAATACATGGAAAATAAAAGCAAACGCAACAAAATCAGCGCACATTACCTCCACAAATAGAAGAAATACATGCCCGACAGTACAATTATACAATCAACCATTACCACAAGTAAACGAAGTTAGATACCTGGGACTACATATGGATAGAAGACTGACATGGACCAAACATAAAAAAACTAAAAGAAAACAACTTAATATAAAAGCTAAACAAATGTACTGGATGTTAGGTAAAAAATCTAAATTATCCACTGAAAATAAACTCTTATTATACAAGACCTTGTTAAAACCTATATGGACATACGGTATCCAACTTTGGGGTACCGCAAGTAACTCTAATATAGAGATTATACAAAGATTCGAAGCAAAGACACTAAGAACTATACTAAACGCACCATGGTACGTTAGAAATAACACCATATATAATGATCTGAAAATGGAAAATGTGAAACAAGAAATAAAAAATTTCAGTAAAAAGTACATGCAACGCCTAGAGAAACATCCCAACCACACCGCAATGAACTTACTGGACAACAGCCTGGAAACAAGAAGATTAACACGCCACACCGCATTACATACAGATTTACATGATGAATGTACATACATACCATATACCCATGTAGGTAAATACTTATACAAGAAGGTAGTGTCATTGGACACCGCCTTCGCAATGCTCTGTTTTATATATATTGGAACATTTACTTATTGTTATATTGTAACAGATTGTAAATAAAATGTCACCAATAAAAAAAAAAATTTATTAACCTATCTATCTCATCTATCTCTTTCTAATGCATATACTTATCTCTGTCTACTATATCTATCTCTTTCTAGTACGTCTTCTTAAACATCCAAACCTAACCCGTACACAATATTTCATGAGCCCAAACTGGCGGCTCCAATTTTGTCAGTTGCATTGCTGACACCCCCTGTCTTACAAATATCCCTAAGTGACCTTTCCTGCTGTTCCTTGATTAAAATGGTGGTAGATGTTTTTTTAGAACGAGATAGATGAAAGTTGTACTTTTTGAAATGTATTAAGAAAACAAGCTGTACTAATAAAAGTTATTTCTTTATTTGAAATAATCAAAAACCTGAATAATAAATTTCTGTGCCTGATAAATGACAAAATTCGATATCACTTTTTGGTAACAATTTTGTTGAAATATGGCTATTAATTATGTTGCCAGTAAAATGATCTTTTATTTAAAATATTTTTATTGTGTATACAAGACAACACGGTTCTGTAAAGGAACAGCAAAAACAGATGGGAATGGCACAATAACCGTAATATGGGCCCACAACCACATCGTTGAAGTAAATAATTTGTCGAATTTTAAAACAAGTTTGTTACAAAGAGCTATTGCTGAGAATTTGAATATACGCATAATATATGATGAAGAATCTGTTCGGTATTATGTCAGATGAATTTTTATTGAACTTATCAATTCTTTCATATTTTGCTTAGCGATCCAGAAAGCGCGATGATTTACGCTTGGCCATCTGCTTTGAGCGCTATATGCCCCGCGAGGCAAAAATCAGCCAATGACAATATCAAAAAAAAAAATTGGTAAATTTACGTATTTTAGGGCTCTAAAGTCGAATCATTAGCAAGAGAAAATGTTATTTTAAAAATATGCATAAAATGAAATTTTAAATTTTTTTTAGATACGTTCCAGACAACCCCAACAATATTTTTAATAATGGCACTGTAATAAAATAAATATTGTTTATTTTTAATATATAATTATTTAGGCGATTCCCATTACATATTGCCTGATGACAAATAGACGCACAAATTCATATTTGGCTGTATTCGAACAGTATAAGTTTTGACGGCAACTTTAGAGCCAAAAATGATTATGACAGGCCAAGAGACAGGCGTTTGTTATTTGCTATCCAAATGCGAGAATTGCAGGGTGTTTAAAATGATTGGTGAATTAGGAAGTCATCATTTAATAATATTTAATATATGCTGGCTCGTGAATAGATTATTTCAACAAAGTAAACATGTTTCCATAGTAATATCACTCCAGTTTTTGAAATAGCTCATCACATATATTCTATATAAATATTCATTTTCAGTTTCGGCCTTCCAATATCTTATAATAACGAAAATCTTATCTGCAAATATGAATTCATCCAATACTTCCACTTTTACTTCAACTTCATCCAATGGTAAAATTATTAAATAATAATATTATTTAAATGCAATATTTTTATATATTCAATAAAAGATAATTAACCCAACCAACCGACATCATAAAGTAATCTAAATAATGAAATTTTCTGTGCGCAGCTACAAATTTCAAACTTCATACGCGATCACATCGACGTTCGCTTTGGAATATATTAAAGAAATTTTCTCTACGTAAGAATGCAGTCAATGAAAAGTTGAAACTTTTTAAAAATTTCAAGCAAAGTTGTACTAGTTCTTCAGGTTCTACAGATGAAAATGTAGATTTGATTGTCTCGTATGCACTTTTCGGCGACGGCTGGCTGAAGCAGGCATCATATATAGGCGACTTGCACATATATGCTACTATGAATTATATGTAGACCTCGATCCATTGACTTTAAGTGCAAGGCACTGTTAGTGTATAGTACATTTTTATTCTGCACCTTTCGAATTTTAAAAAAGATTTATCAGAAGATGTGACTTTTATTTTTATTTTTAGTGTTACTTATACATACATATATTAATTTACATTTATTCATACGAATTATATGAATTTTTCTTAGTTGATTTAATTGTTTTACTGTTTATTATTATGATGTGAAATAAAAGTAGGGACAAAACAATTCATTTATTGTACTTGAAATATAAATGATGCCACAGAAGATTTTTTATTGAAGTAGTTAAATAGAACACTTTTCGCATTTATGGTTAAGATAACAAAATAAAACTATTCACGCGTTACTGTGCTCTCCTACCCGTCTTGGAAGCTAACGATGAAAATATAAGCGACGAAATCGGTAGCGAACTGTAAACAAATTATACCCAGGTTAATATTAATGTCTATAAATACTATTTAAAGGCCCGCAACTTAGTTTACATAATACTTCTTATAAATATACTTATTTTAATTAATATATTGCAATTTTCATATCACATAACTGTGTTTATTTGTAAGTTCAAGACATCTGTAGGCAACTCAATATTTGAAAGTGTATTGCTCAAATTTGAGTCGTAAGATTTATCTAAACATTATTTAGATTATTCTTAAAATGTATAACTACAGTGGAGTGATATTTTCAACAAAATTACTCAATCGCGAAATGTGTGGAACATATATTAAAATATTCTTAGGATACATAACTACAAGTACCAAAAATATTTTCGAAAACGGGTACCAAAGAGTCACTGAGTGACGCACGCGGACGTTGGACCGCAGGATTGGCTTGGAAATAATAAATTGCAATTTTTTAAATAGTGTGAAATTTGTATAATATTCTTGTATTGGTGTTACAAATAAATATAAATAAAAACATATTGAAAACGTGTACATTTTTTATGCTAGCACCAAAAGCGTGACATTGGCAAACGTGATTTACCAATACTTGTAAAAGTTATAGAGGAGCTACCAACAATTCAGGTCGATGAAAATTCATCGTAATAGTGGAGTCAGCACTAGCCTAACAGGCATAGTTGATTTGAACTTTCAAAGAACCATCCAATGTGCCGGTAACTAAATCTGCAAACAGGGTAAATGGGTTGCCTGAAAAGATTAAGATCCAGATAACCCAACCACAGATTTAATATATATAGATAAGCAATTTGGATGGGAGTACGCTTGGCTCGTCGATGTAGTTCCATTTTTTACCAAGAGTTGGTGCTATCATGAAGTTTTGTATATACGCACAGTCAAAGAAAGCAAAAATAAATAAATAAATAAAAAAATATGTTATTTAAATACAAAAAAATTTTAATTCCAATATTTGCCGAAACAGTCACTCAGTCCATATTGTAGGAAACATTAGTACGGTTAGTACCTGAAAAGCGTCGGTCACGCTCACGGCGGCCATTCTGGCGGCGTATATAAATCGAACTAATACAAAGCCCTCCCCCCAACAAAATGGCCGCCTGTGAACCACCGTTGAAAGAAAGTCAGAGAGTAGGAGAAGACCGATCTTAATGTTATATACCTCCACAGAGGGCTTGTTTTTTTAGGTAGACAAGGATGGGAATACTTTTACTTCTTGTGTTTTCACGAAAAGCAAAGCTATCAAAGAAATAAAAGACCATTATTTAAACCATACAAATATTTTTACTAATTAACATACACATATTTATATACTAATAATATAAGAAATATATTTTTATTAATAAATATTAATAATATTCGGTTTTTATTTAGCCCTTCACTCAAAAATGATTAGGTTTTTATAATGAATAAAGTAAATGTTCTACAAAGTCGGCAAAATTTTCGGCTATTTTTTAAATAATATATTAAATATTCGATAATTCGGGCAAACTTCTATTCATTATAGTTCTAAGTAACAGATATTTGAACTAAATCTTAACATTATAATAACAATTAGTTACTCCAAGAGCACCATATGACCCATGACTTTTCATGATTACATTGTATACAAAGTAAAATAGATATTAGTTAAAAATAAATATATATGTAAGTGAGCGCAAAAAGTATTCGGATGGATGGTAGGGGCACTTAGGGAGAAAAACACAAACAGAATTTGACAAAATAAGCTTACTTCTTTTAGTGAAACACGGTAACGGACATGTACTTGTATGGGGATGTATGAGTGTTGCTGGTATTGGAAAACTACACATATACGTTAATAAAAAACGAATGATAGTTCATTTAATAGTCTCACCCGAGCGCTCATAGCGAACGGACGTGTTACACAGCAACCTAGCCCCACCCCCCGGAAAAAATTTTTACAAGCAAAAATTGATAATCACACTCCTTAAAATCTTGACCTGTGGACTTTTGCCTTCACAAACTTGTCGACTATTACATCCAGGTTCGCCCTGAACGAGTTCGTGACCTTACTCTCTATCGACAATATACTCATATCCGCCAGTCTCTCTTGCCCCATCAAATTTCACAGAATTTTTTTTATTATTTTCAGTTTTGAAAAGGTGCGCTCTGCAGTTGCAACATTTCGACATTTCGATAAATCGATTTCAGATAACAAAAGAGCACATTTAAAAATCACATAATATTATTTTAGTGATCTTGTAAACAAGAATACTAAAGACAAAAAACGAAACACTTGACTCAACTGATCCACTTTTGCAATATCTTGAGTCGTGTCCATTATAATGGAGAAAAGCGGGGCGGAATTGATGTCTCTTATAATTTTGTTTGACATGGTCTGACTCAATAAATTGATCAACTCGTTCTGGATTGCAGGACTTAAATTACGAATTGATTCCGCGGGTTTCTCGATCAGTTCCTTCAAAGTCGTATCGTAATTAGCAAGCAATTACACGATTGACATAAAGTTGCCATTCTGTCCATCACTACTGCCAATGTGCTCGCGATATCCTCTAAATGGGAGATTATACTTAGCCAAGGTGATTATTATATTAAACAATCGATCTAGAACTTTGCGCCAATACGATTGCTCTTTGAAGATCTCATCTTCAGCGACATGATCAATTGTGGAATTACTTTGTCAGATTTTGTACGTGACACACGCATTCAAATGAATGTGCGACTTCTCATGTTCGTGGATTTCGTTACTAAATTTGCACCAGTCGCGAACTCCGTCAATCCAGGATGACTGAAAATGAAGGCTTTGTCGGTCAGCAAATTACCAACAAGGCTCGCAGTACGCGCAGTCAAGTATCTTAGAATAGCAGAGCCAGCTTCATGGAATTTTAACACCGGCTTTATTAGTTATCTCGTAAAAAAATTCCAAAAAGTAATATTTAGTTATTTTGTCGAGAGGAAATGGTCCACGTGGACGACACGATCCAACAAAATTAATGTACCGTTTCTCTTCAAGTGTCAAATCTGGTTTCTAGAAAAGTCCTTTGTTGTATGGATGCAAATCATTCTGCATCTTGGTAGAAGTTTTGGTCTTTGCCTCCGTCATTGACAAATCTGCATTTTGGCTGTAGTATAAATCATTTAATTATTAATTTGTTATCAATTATTATATCAAATTGTCAGTTATCTAAATTATATGTATGCATACGCAATCATGTTGGCAAGTTCTGATTCGAAATTTGCGTTCAAGTCTGAGGTTTTAGGAACTACCTCTTTCGGGTTCACTTTAACCAGCGACATTTGGTTTTCTTGTTCAGGTGTCAAAACTAGACTTCAGATTGATGCAAATAACTCTGCGGCTTAGTAGCAGTTTTTGTCTTGTCTCCAGAAATATACAAATCTGCATTTTGGCTGTAATTCAAATCATATTATTATTAATTTGTGATCAATATTTGTATCGTAATACCCGCAGTCTCTTAAGTATGTGTATACATACCCAATTTCACTGCGATTCTATATTATCTAATCTAATTAATATTCTTTAATTTATATTTCTAAGAATCAACACATTTTTCTTCTTTTTTTTACATTTCTTACCTGATCGTTTCGATCAATTCATCATTTTCGTTGGACTGAAAAAAGGGAGTTATTGGTCGGAACTCTTTTGCATCTTCAAAGCGCTCCGCTTTCAGCTGTCTCTTCTGACATCCACAGAGATATTTGCGGTTTGACGCCATCTTTCTATTTTCCCTGAGCACTAACTCCAGCGTTCGAATTTCGTATCGACTATTATTCCACAGGAACCGGGTTGAGCTGTGTCACTGATAAATTTGTAGTTTATTTATTAACAAAGTAAATCCTGTTTATAAAGCAAAATGACAGTTTTAAAAAGTATTAACGATTATATATTTAGATTGTCTTCTATTTATTTTATATTCTATATATATTATTATTGTAAAAAAAAAACGAAA
Source organism: Nebria brevicollis (assembly GCA_944738965.1). Classification (NCBI taxonomy): domain Eukaryota; kingdom Metazoa; phylum Arthropoda; class Insecta; order Coleoptera; family Carabidae; genus Nebria; species Nebria brevicollis. The sequence goes on from CALYJB010000010.1 coordinate 218,003, forward strand.
GGAAAGCACTATTGATTTTCTTTAGACACATAATTAATCTTCAACACTTTCCCTTGTTGAATAAAAATCAAGATATTACATTAGTCCCATTTGATTGCACAAAATTTTCAAACGTATTTTTGGTAACGGTTTGGTCATGATGTCTGCCACCTGGTGTTCAGTTGGAATCTGCTGCACTCCAAGTCTTCCTTCAATAAGCTTTTCACGAATAAAGAAATGTTTGATCGCAATATGTTTGGTCCGACGATGAAACTCTGGATTTTGTGCCAATCTCACTGCTGCTGAGTTGTCAATTTGTAGAGTTGGAAATTTAGACAACTTTGTTACCTCACTAAACAACCGACTTGGCCAAATGATTTCCTTTACTGCTTCATTTGCAGCAACCAGTTCAGCTTCAGTAGTAGAAGTTGCCACCATGGTCTGTCGCTGACTTGACCACGAAATTGTTCCTCCTGCATAGTTTATTAAAACTCCGGATGTTGATCGACCCGTTTTCGAACAGCCTCCGAAATCTGCATCACTATAGCAGTCCAAGCAAGTATTTAACTCTGATTTGTACACGATTCCATAGTCAGTTGTTCCTGCCATGTAGCGGAAAACCCTCTTCAGTCTCAATACATCTTCAGTTGTAGGATTTTCTAGCGATCTAGACAAGACACTCATACTAAATGCCAGATCAGGTCTAGTGCCATATATGGAAATTTTGGTTTTTCAAGGTTTTCTTTCCCTGGTTGTGGATTATCTGTAGTTTTCAATATTGGAGTAGACACTGCTTTACAATCTAAAAAATTGAAGCGCTTCAAGATGCTTTCAGTATATGCTTTTTGATGAATCTTGATGCTACCAGCCTTGTTCTTTTCAATCTGTAAACCCAAATAATAAGTTGTAGCTACCGTTGTGATCTTAAATTTTTCTCTCAATCTTTTAAAGAAGTTTGTCAAGTCATCCTGATTAGTAGCAGCCACTAGTCCGTCATCCACATATAGAACTATTACAAGCTTTCTTTCACCTTTGTTTCTAATATACAAACATGGATCAGATTGACTTACTTTCAATCCAATTCCAAGTAAAAAGTTTCCAAAACGCTTGTTCCAGCACCTTGGTGCCTTTATCAATCCATATAGACTTTTGTTTAACTTGCAAACCCTTTTGGTATTATCTTCATACCCTCTTGGTTGTGTCATATAAATTGTTTCTTCGAGTTCCTCGTATAAGAAGGCTGTTGATACATCAAATTGTGCAAGATGCAACTGTTCACTAGCAGCAATACTTAGAATATACCGAATAGTCATCATCTTTGTAACCGGACTAAATGTTTGATTGTAGTCAACACCTTCACGTTGATTGAAGCCTTTGGCAACAAGTCTAGCCTTGTACTTGTTTATACTGCCATCTGCTTTGGTCTTCAATCGAAAACACCATTTACATGATATTGCCTTCCCTTCGGTAAATCTTCGAGTTCCCAAGTCTGATTTTCCATCAATGAACTTATCTCTTTGTCCATTGCCTCTTTCCATTCAACACCATCTTCATGTCTTAGTGCATCTTCATAAGTTTGAGGAGCATTAGTTGTAATGATGAGGTTCTCTGAATTCATTACGTACTCATCAAAATATTTTGTTTTTTTTAGAGTTGAACGATTCCTCAGTTTAACTTTTGATTTTTCAATATCATTGAGTTCTGCGTCTATGTCAGTTTCATAGTCTTCTGAACTATCTTCTATGAGTGAATCTTCATCAATGTTTGACTTCTTTTCCTCGACATTCTTTTCCTCAATCATTTCTTGATATGCGTTTTTTCTTTCAACATCATGAAATGGTAGTTTGATATGTTCAATGCAACAGCCTGGCTTTTCTTCAAATTTAACATCTCTTGAAAGAATAACTTTGTGATATTCTTTTATCCAAATCCTGAACCTTTCATCACCATTATAACCAATAAGATGCCCTTTAATAGCCTTTTTATCCAACTTCATCCGTTTCTGTTTTGGGATGTGGGCATAACATGTTGAGCCAATAATCCTAAGATGTTAAGTTCAAGGCTTTTTTCCTGTCCACAGTTCATAAGGGGTAGCACCTTCTACAGATGACTTTCCTGTTCTATTTAAAATGTAGATAGACGTTTTAACTAACTCAGCCCAGATTCCTTCTGGATAGGTTACATCTGGATTCGAATACTTCAATGTTCTAGCCATTTCGACAACTGTCCTATTATCCCGCTCGCAGATGCCATTTTGCTCAGGAGTGTAGGGAGCTGTCAGTCGCTGTGTGATTCCATTTAAGCGTAGAATTAATCTAACTTCTTCATTGTCGAACTCCTTACCATTGTCACTCAGAATCTCCTTAACTGAATGACCCAATACTTTAGCATGCGTGAGGACGTCCTTGAGAACTTCGCTGACCTCTGATTTTTCTGCAGCTAAATAACCGTAGCGAAACTTTGTGTAACTGTCTTTGAACATAATAAGATAACGTTTCTTTTGGAATGACTCTTGAAAAGGTCCACATACATCCATTGATATCAACTCAGCAGGCTTAGTTGACTTTTGTTTAGTTCCAAATGGTAAACGATGTGCTTTCCTAAACGTACATGCTTCACAAATTTCTGCTTTGTGTTTGAATTCAATATTAAATTTATTTTTAAGCAATGATTTTACATGACGTTTATCTTGGTGACCCCATCTTTCGTGATAAAGTTGAAGCAGATCAAATTTATCCTCAACAGCAACATTCAGACTAGCACCCTGCTCCGGTACTATAGGTCTAATAGCTGCTTTGAACAAAGTACCATTTACTTCACGAGTTCCGCACAGTTTTACTTTACCATCAATTTTCAACGAACAATATGTTGAACTTGACTCAAACTTGCTATTTTGATTACAATCTTGAGCAGCTAATAATAATAATTTCCAAAAATTTGTTTCCAATTGATGACAAGATTTGAATTGATCCTTTTCCTATTGCATTTAAAGACTCTTGACCAGCAGCCTTGATGCTATGAGGTACGTCAAATGCTTGAAAACTAACAAAATAGTCTGAACTATTTGTCACGTGCTTTGTTGCACCGTTGTCGATCCACCAATTGTTTGTATCATCTTCCATTGTATAGGCCTCGCTGCATATAGATAGTAACATCACATTTGTAACGGCAGTTTCGTTCTTGTCTTTTTCTCTTGTGCTTTTGGCCGGTCTACCATCAGCAATCCACTTTTTACAATATTTAATCCAATGACCCGCCTCCTTGTGTGTCTTTAAGTTTGAACTTCTTTTTAGTTCCTCTTCCTAGGTTTTCTGAACCTGATTTTTGCCAATAAAACCTCTTGTTCGACTTCATCAATATTTTTTGTGAAATTTCTTTCAAACATACACAATTGTTCTTTTAACTCGTCAAACGTTTTCTTATTGTCTTTGGTTAACAGCATCCAACTTGATTTGAATGAATTAAAACTTGCAGGCAAAATATGTAAAACTTTACATACTAACATCAAACTAGGTAAGACATTTTCATCTTTTGCCTTAAGCCCGTTATTCATCTCATTCCATAAGCCTGTGGGTTTTTGCGATATGCGTTGAAACATCCTTTCTTTGTGTCCAACTAATGGCAAAGAAATCTGTACATATTTTAAACAACTGATCTGTAGATGACGCCTCAAAGTTTTGCTTCAATGCCTCCCATGCTTCATGGGCCGTATCCTTGTCCATAATCTTCTGATAAACAGTATCTGTAACTACACTTGTAATCATAGATTTGGCATAACTGTTAGCTTTTCGATACAAGTCTGACTTCACTTTGTGATTTTTCACTCTTGTTTCATCAGCAACTATGGCCAATTCCTCCAGTTTAGTCAACTTGCCTTCAATTGCATTTAATGCCCCTTCATGGTAGTCAAGCAGATCTGTCATCTTACGTTTCCATATAGGCCAGTCGGATTCACAGCTTAACAACTTAATATATTTTACTGAATCCATTTTTATATTCAGTCACAATAAGACACTCTTTCTGGCAAAATATATAAAGGCTTTCAAAAAATATCAGAATTCTTTGGATTACCTGGGCCCATAACCTGATAAATTAGTAGTTCTGATAAATTGGTAGTTTATTTATTTACAAAGCAAATCATGTTTATAAAGCAAAATGACAGTTTTAAAAAGTATTAACGATTATATATTTAGATTGCCTTCTATTTATTTTATATTCTATATATATTATTATTGTAAAAAAAACAACGAAAGGAAAGCACTATTGATTTTCTTTAGACACATAAATATTCTTCAACAGTTACAGTGCGCGGTAACAGTCGTCAACGAAACGCAGCACTTACGCGTCAGTGGAATGTACCGCGAAATTAAAATTGTTTAAGGCGATTCTTCTAGTCTGCCACACCGGAGTTACTGACTTCTTGATATATTATTTTTTAGTAGTAATCAAGGCATTCTAATAATCACGCATTATGACAATATAGCTGAATTCCATTAAAAATTCCATGATTATTATTAAG
>CALYJB010000010.1:227500-289152 GCA_944738965.1 Nebria brevicollis
TAAATAAATAAATAAATAAATAAATAAATAAATAAATAAATAAATAAATAAATAAATAAATAAATAAATAAATAAATAAATAAATAAATAAATAAATAAATAAATAAATAAATAAATAAATAAATAAATAAATAAATAAATAAATAAATAAATAAATAAATAAATAAATAAATAAATAAATAAATAAATAAATAAATAAATAAATAAATAAATAAATAAATAAATAAATAAATAAATAAATAAATAAATAAATAAATAAATAAATAAATAAATAAATAAAAAAATAAATAAATAAATAAATAAATAAATAAATAAATAAATAAATAAATAAATAAATAAATAAATAAATAAATAAATAAATAAATAAATAAATAAATAAATAAATAAATAAATAAATAAATAAATAAATAAATAAATAAATAAATAAATGTATTGTTTTCAAAATACGTTGATTAATTCATAATGTTAAACCGTTTACGAACCTTGCCTTTTGCAAAGATAGAGTTGTCTGCAAATGGTAAGGCGCAACACCGGAAGTGATCATCACTGTTTTTGAAGATGCACTTTACCGCATGGCTAGTCAAGTATTTAACGGAATAGCAATCCATGGCTGTTCATTCCATTATTGCCAGGTACATTATTTAAATGTTATAACTATATAAAGAATCTGTATGATATATTTGGACTGTGCAAAAAATTATTAATTAGAATAATATTCTATTACAGGCCGTAATTAGGAAAACAAGGCGGCTCAATATCTTGCTGCAATTGCAAACCGAAAACGGTAAGCGATGCATACGAATGGATATGGCTTTACCATTCTTGCCACTTCACAAGATTCCAGACGGCTTGGAATTTATGCAAGCACAGGCTATCGACGATGTAGTTACGTTATGCTTCCACTGTTCACTTATTTGAGTGAACAGTGGATTGACCGCGTAACAAGAAGTACAAATAACAACATGGAGTCAATGCATCGGTGTATGCATGACGTCATGAGGTATCATCCAGGAGTTGTAGCTTTACCGGTATACTTAAACACACCAATTATTACAAATTAATAAAACCAAAGTAAAATATGAAATCAACTTCCATTACTTTAAAACATCCAGACATTTTTATTTATAATGTAAACTCATATTTCAGCAAAATTAATGGTAATTCACAATGCGACGAAATTAGACTTTGGTCGTTTGCAACGAGGTTTGATCACAACCCGTTATATTCAACCAAAACAATTTACTGCCGACAGGAATGTTAAAAATGTAAGGGACCAGTTGGACGTAGGTCGCATTACGGTAGCAGAATTTTTAGAAAATGCTTCACATTTTGTCTTAAATTTGAGTGAGCAACTTCTGGGTTACGACCAGCATCGTCCTATTCTGGAAGGTAAATAAATTTGAAACAGCACGCACACACAAACAAATATATTATTTATTTTTAAATAGATGTTTACTTGTATAATCACCAGGCAGCAGCATTAGCAGGTACATTTATCAGTATATTTTGTAAATAGGAACCTTTCATAAAGTTTACATATAGATCTAACGTACTGCCACCATAGTCGATGGTTATATAATTCTTATGTAAGGTACACATTTCAATTTTTTAGACCAAGATATAAACCCAATTGAAGAGCAGCCTCCACCAATTGTCGAAGTTGAACCAGAAATAGAACGTACGTATAATATGAATTTATATATATATATATATATATATATATATATATATATATATATATATATATATATATATATTTATGTATATTTATATATATATATATATATATATATATATATATATATATATATATATATATATATATATATATATAGATAGATATATATATATATATATATATATATATATATATATATATATATATATATATATATATATATATATATATATGTATATGTATATATATATATATATATATATATATATATATATATATATATATATATATATATATATATATATATGTATATATATATATATATATATATATATATATATATATATATATATATATATATAAATATATTTATATAATAATTTAACCTATCATCAGTTTACTGGTGATATATAAAATAATATCATGAGATTTCTAAGAAATATAGCTCTTTGTGTCATACATCATAATTACTCCCCTTAAAGATATTATTTTATATTTACAAATCTACCATTTCTATATCTGTTATATCATTGTTCCTTTGTAGTTTCTTATTGTTATAACATTTTAATATTTTATACGAACTAATTACTAATATGGTTACAATAATTATACTTATTAATATACTTTGAGCATGATTATAATGATTATTCATGTGTTCATGTGTCGCTTGTTTTAAAGTAATATTTGGAATAATATATTTTTGAAAATGTTGAATTATACTGTTATTCAGAGGGAATATTTTTTTTTCGTGATTTAAAAATTTATTAATTTGTAAATTATATTCTTTAGCTATAATTTCATTATTGAATTTTGCCTTATCTATAAAACAGTTGTTGTTTATAACTTTATGTATTATTCCAAATTTTAATTCTTTATTTATGTTTGTACAGTCCAAATGAACATTTTTACTTTCTTTTACGCAGTATAAGTAAGTATTGTAATCATGAAAAATTTCAAACTCGAGATTTTAAAGGAATCGATTCCGACTATTTTTGGAATGACGTCCGTCTGTGTGTGTGTGCGTATGTGTCTGTGTGTATGTGTGTGTGTGTATGTGTGTGTAGGTGAGCGCTCTACAGCCAAAACGGCTAAAGGGAAAAATATGAAATTTCTAACTTAAGATTTGTATGTGCCTGGCACGAAAACCTTTTATTTTTGAAAACCATATTCCGACCGGAAGTGCATGTTTACACTAGTCATTTTTTGCAGTTTCTGCAATTACTCAAAAATGGTTACAGTGACAGAAAATTTTTGTGAACAAAAATTAATGATATTTATATTAAGCACAACTTTTGTTTGAATCTTTTTTCCAAAAAAAGTACTGGTTTCAAAATAAATTTCTGCTTATTATAAATATTGTTACATAAATCGTATCATCTGCGCCTGTCAATTGTTTAACAAAATAGACTGAAATAATTAGAAGTTTGACATTTAATATTTATTCTAAGAAACATATTTAGTGTAAAAGAGATCTAAAGGTTAGAACAAATATTATAAATTAGAAAAATTATTGTAACTACGATATGGTTTAACCCATATGCGGATAAGAAAGTTCGGTGCATGACAATGCAGATATTTTATTCTATTATAAATATAGATTATGTTTGAATGAGGTATTTGTTCAATCCATTTTGTGGTTTTGAATTCATTATAATCACAATTCCTATTGTTACTATCTTCTATTATATTAGTGTAGCAGGTATCTATTATTTTATAATGAGTTTTACAATAGTTAACATTGTTTATTTCGTTACATTTATGTAACATATAATTTTTATTGCCTTTTACAATATATATTATTTTCTCGTTATTTAACATATAAATTTTTTCTTGAAACATAAATGGTATTGGAATTATCTGTTTAGTAATATATTGTTCATCATTATACATTGGTACAATCATAAAAAATACAATTTTATTATCATTAATTTTGCAATTTGTGGTTATAAGCGATGCATATTCCCAAAAATTATTGAATTTAGTGTTTGTGATTTCACGAATTTTATCTGTTACTATTTGAAGATTATCCGTTGAAATTTGAGAGGAATGTAAATGATGTATATTTCAAAACGTTATAGATGTTTCTATATTGTTCAGTATATACATCAATTGTTGAACTTGAATCTTATAATCATTAACTTTACTTATCAACCATAAGATTTTATTTTCATCAAAACCACGAGAAAGGGTATGTAAAATATATTTTAAACTAGTAGTAATATAAACTTGATTTTTATTAATTAGCTCTTACTGTTTATTATAGTGTTCATTCATTTCTTTAATAATTTGTAAGTTTTGTTCTTGGTTCTGCATTATTTTATCTTGATTTTTATTAATTTCCTCAATTATTTGATCATATCTTTCTTTATCTTGATTATCTAAATTTCCGGTTATACTTTTTATTATGCTACCTAGACCGTTAATTAAACCACGTTTATATCGTTTAGGAAATAATATATTTAGTCTGTTTTGCAGGTTTTCATTCATTTGAAATAAGTCTAAAAATGTTATTTTAAACTCATTTTGATAATATTTGGTGGTATTTCGCACAGATGTTTTTATGTTAGTTATTTGATTATCGAGTTCCTGACTAGTATTTATAATGTTATTTACATCTATTGTGTAATATAAAAACAATTTCTGATATAGTTATCTTACTATTTTTTAATTGGATGACGTTAATCCCGGGGTTTTCAGATACATCTTCTATTACTGTGGCCCAAATTATAGAAATTCTGTAATCAGAGTTTAATTTTATCTATTTTATATTTTCTAACGTTTTCATTACTATTTTTAGTATGGGGTATAATATATTTAAGTTTAGAATTTATTTCCTTTTCCTTTATTTCTTTGTAGCGGGGTTTTTTAAATTTAGTTATCAGTCTAGGGTTCTGTTTTAAATACATGTTTTTCTTTTTTATTTCTTTTGTTTGTTCAGGAACATATCTTTTTTGCTTTTCTTGCTTTATTCTATCGGTTACTGTTTCTTATATTTTCTCTAAATTTGTTTTATAGTCGTTGACCTTTTGTTCTTGAGTTTCAAGGTGTTTTTTGGGAAATATATTAGCTCTACTTCTTGGAATATAGTTTCGATATTTTTAAAATGACATATTTTATTGATGTGATTTATTAATACTTCATTCATGAGCCGTTGAAAGGTAGCTGGTGCGTTATTCATCCGAAGGGCACTCTTACAAATTCATAGTGACCTGATGTAGTACTGAAGGCTGTTTTATGTCTGCCTTTGGGGTTCAGTTCTACTTGATGAAATCCAGAGTGCAAATCTAAGGTTGTAAACTATTTTGGGTTACCAATATGGTCTATTAGAGTATCAATGTTTGGTATGGGGAATTTATCTTCTGTTGTTAGTTGGTTTATCTTTCTAAAATCTATAACCATTCGCGTTTTGTTTTTTCCCGATGCATCCATTTATTTTGGTACAATCTAAATGGGCAAGTTATATGGTGATTTTGACTTTTGAATAACGCCATTTTTTAATAATGTCTGTACATGTTCCTCTATTTCTTTTTCATATACCTGCGGTAAGCTATAATTTTTTTGAATAAATAGGGATGTCATTCTTTTTTTTTTTAATAGTTTTTGTAATTTTTCTTTTTGTGAATTTAATAAGTGCGAATCCCGTATTTGTATATTAACATTATTTTTATTTGTTTCTATGTCAATCTGTAATGTACATTTTTGTTTGTCACCAAATGTTATTATATTGCTTTTGAAATTTATTGAGACACCACATTTGTTCAAAATTTCTACACCAAATAATAAATTACAATTATCATGAAATTCGTATAAATAAAAATCAAAAGTTTTATTTTGTATCTTTATCTTTACAACTTCCGTACATTTAATTTTATTCGCTGCAGTTTTAAATGTTATCACTTTGGGTGTTGTTTTATAATTTTTTTGTTTAACCAATTTTGGGGAAATCATGTTTATATCAGAACCAGAGTCTATTGAAATATGAAAGTCATTATATTTTATGATAGGTATTGTGTTTAGAATGATAGTCATCACTCGTTTGGTTCTTGAAATTCGTCTATTTCTAAAAAAGATTCGGGTGTGTTTTCGCGTTCATTTTTAACAGATTCTCTTATAGTATCAGTGTTCTCGCTTTCTTCTATCTCTTGGTTATGGTTTTTTCTTATGGTTTGTGTGGACATTGGTTGATTAAAAGTTTGTTTAGAAGTTCCAGACATTGGAACAGGTTTGTATTTTCGTGTTTCTGTGTTATTAATTATATTTTGTCTTGCAAATTTATTTGGTCCTTGACACTGTGTTTTTTGATTGAAGTTTATGGGTTTACTAGGGAAGTTTTGACCAGGGAATCTCATTGGTGGAATTTTGTTTTCAAAAGAATTATTTTGTCTTAATAGTGGTGAGTTATGACAGTTTTGCGCAAAATTGAATTCATTATTAAGCAATTGTTCACAAAGTTCTAAAGTATCTGGGTTTTTATTCACAAATGCACCTCTTATCGTTAAGGGTAATAGTGATATAAAATGTTTAACAATCACTTTTTGAAAGCCTGTTATTAAAGCATTTTTTTGATCGCTGCTAAATTGAGTTAATTGTATTTTTGATTTACACTTAGAAAACAGGTGTGCCATATTCTGCAATGTTTCACCTATCTTATTATTATAAATGTTTCTTATTTTTACTATTTGTAAGAATAAGGTATCATAAGTTAATTTATCTTCAAAATTAATTTCCAGGAAATGTTTTAAATCTTCCCATGTTTTAAATGTATTGTCTGCTAATATAAGTTTAGCTTTGTCTGTGATTTTTGCTTATATTAAAGAAAAAGCGTATACTTTTTCTATGTCGCTTATATGTAATGTTGCTAATAAACGTTGGAAGTTTATAAATGGGGATTATTTTGGATATCTGTCGAGCAATTCTGTTATTTCTAAATCTTTCTGTAAATCGTTATTAATTTCTTCTACGGAACTTAATGAGTTTAGAGTGGTAGATTCACTATCTGAATCGCTGAAAATAAATATGAGAGACTTACATAGATGCAAAAAGTATAGATGTGGTTGTCTTCATTCGGATGCCTTATTTCGTTTACAGTTAGACGGATTCCTCTTGTTGTTGACGGCAGTAGAACGAAGTCGATTTCTTGTTGCAAAGATGATGGACTTGTTTCTGCTGTAGTTGGTTGGTCACCTCGAAGAAGTGGAGTATTATGTTGAAATCCTCCAAGTTTCGAATTAACGATTTGTCGTGACAGACCTCCGATGGGCTCCAGGATACGAGAGCCGTGACATTCGATTGCACAATCAAGGAATAAAAATTCCAAAAGGTTGCGGTAATGTTAACACCTTTTTTGGCAATTCTACCGACTGCGCCAATTACGTTATCGTCGTTTATTGTTTTGAAAAAAGTATAAACGAAGTAAATTATTTGATATATTTATTTTATCAAACCACACGTGTTTGACAGTTGAGTACAAGAAAGAGAATGCTGAATTTCGATTAATATATATATTAATATTTTGCCCTTCAATGTGGGCACGTCATATGCAAAACGTGCTACGAAAGGTTAGTCTCTTGCCCTGTCTGTCGAAGCGAAAACATAACGGATGCGATAAGAATTTATTTATTATTAATTTTTAGATAAATGTCCGCCATTTTACTGGTCATTTCTTTTTATTTACACAAATTTGTTATTTATTATATTTCGTTATTCTGTACACGTAGTATACGTAAGTATAGTAATCATGAAAAATTTCTCTACAGCCCCAACGGCTGAAGGTAAAATTATTAAATTTCAAACTTAAGATTTTTATACGCCTTGCATGAAAATTTTTGAATTTTGAAAACAGTATTGAAACCGGAAGTGAATGTTTACTTCATTTTTTTCGGTTACCGCAATTACCCAAAAATGGTTGCACTAACAGATAAATTGTTATGATTAAAATTAAATATATTTATATTTCGCATATCTTTTGTATGAAATTTTTTTTCAAAAAAGGTACCACAAACAAGAAAATGGTTATTGAAATTTGTTCTTATTATAATTATTTTCACATAAATCGTATCAACTGAGCCTGTAAATTGTGTAATAGAAAACAAAAAATAATTAAATAATTTAGAGTTTCACATTTAATATTTATGCTACGAAATAATTAAGTGAATAGGAGTTCCAAAGATTAATAAAATATTATAAATTGTAAAAAAAGTCTAAAAATGCTCTAACCGAAATGCGTATAAGAAAGTTCAGTGCATGACCCTGCAGATGTTATTATTTATTTTAAGTTGATATTCTTTGCTAGTTCAAGATTTACTAAGCGGCATTTTGTTTCATTTTTCGTAATATTTGTTATCTATTAGATTTGTATACTCTGTTTGTATATACCTGGATCACTGCTCTTATGAGCTCATTTGAGTATATTCTATATATCTTTATTTATTAAGTATCGCCTTTGTTCATTTAGAAATAAGCACATTTGTTATTTAATTTAATCTGTAACGGCCATGTGCCCAGTTTGGTTTCTCTTTTTATTTTTTATATTAATATATATTATTTATATTAAATTTTGTTGTTTGTTTTACCAATCACACGCTTAACAGAAACTCGAAAATAATACCGTACTACACTGCGCTATCTCTTTTTTTATAGGCAATTTCTTCCTTACATGCTCAGGTATTGTTATATAAATAGAATATAGTATTTTATAATGTAGGTTGACATTCAAATAGGCATTTTATAAATTGTACATTGTTCATTTTCTTATTCATATTATTATTATTTTCAATTGTATAATATATTAATTATTTTTTATAAAATATTTTATTAATTGTTTAAATAAATGTAATATTAAATTCGTAACTTAAAACAAATATTGAACCAGTACGGATTATAATTAGGTATAAGAGAAAATCATGAAACAAGAAAATTGTATGCTTCATTCTGAAATGAGATGTGCATACGGCACTTTTCCATAATATGAAACTGCTTGATTTGGGCTCGATACCGGTTTTACAAGCAATATCTTAGAACCAAACACGACTCTGGCCTTATATACATAAAAATAATATCCGCTGTTAAATTGTGATTCTAATAAGAACAATTTTGAAAAATTTCACAAAACATACAACCGTCAAAAACTAAAATGCGAAAATAAACAATAGAGATGCGAAATTGGAAAGACAATATTTTAGCTTCCCCTTCCACTTTTCAAAACCGGGGTATAGAAATATTAGATATTAGCATTGCGTAAATGGCCGAAAAATGAAGTAATTGTGGTACGAGCTGAATTTAGAGGGCAAAGCGGAAGAATTTTGCAAAACGTTGCATTGCCACCACACATGCCAAGGATGTGTTTATGATATAGAATTACTTTTGGTTTTGTTAAGCGTCGAAATAAAAAGTTATTTACAAATGAAAATTCAAATATTTTTTACTTGTGTTCTACCGCGAGCGCATGTGGTGTTTATATCTCAAAACTCAATGTGAAACTTACTGTAATTTGAATATGTTTCAAAATTTATCTCTTATTCCATTAATTTTGTTTTGTTCTTGTCCCGTATTGTTTGATTTAATATTAAACAATATCCCTTGTTGCTATCGGTCCATTACGTTGAGTAAAAGTTATAATATCTCTCAGATTTGACAGGTTGAGCTTAGAGATATTAAATTTAATTGATAGCGCTGTTGGCTCTCGTTGAAACATGTTGAATAAAATAATAATAAAACACTTGTTGAGTTTCAATTGGTATATTTAAAATATTGATACGTATTTCGGCTTATAAGGCCATCATCAGAATATGAATACAAGATACATTTAAGATAGTACAATATATATATATATATATATATATATATATATATATATATATATATATATATATATATATATTTATGAATGTGTTCAGGTGTACAAATGAGTGGGGTGACAGAGTTACCGAGAAATGATTAAAGCGGCTTTAGAAGCGGCATAAGAAGCGGCGAAGCATATAGTTCTAGTTGGTCGTTCCTTAAATCCTTTCCTTGAGAAACGGCTTGATGGATCTCAAAGGCTTCTAATAAGGTCATATTTAATCCTTTCTTGCTACCGTGTAAAATCCTTAGGTTATTAATATCAAATTGGTGGTTGTTGTCTAACATGTGTTTGGAAACATTGGAATCATATTTCTTGAGACGCCAGGATCTCATATGTTCTTAATATCTAATATTAAAATTGCGTCCTGTTTGGCCTATGTACAAGAAATTACAATTGTTACGTTTTTTAGAGATATTACCACCACCAGCGCGCACAGCAGCTAGTCTGAAACGAAGTGTAAAATATTTGATTTTCATTTGTAAATAACTTTTTATTTCGACCTTTAACAAAACCAAAAGTAATTCTAAATTGGCATGTGTGGTGGCAATGCAACGTTTTGAAAAATTCTTCCGCTTTACCTCTGAAATTCAGCTCGTACCACAATTACTTCATTTTTCGGCCATTTACACAATGCTAATATCTCATATTGTTATACCCCGGTTTTGAATTTGGAGAAGGGGAAGCATTGCATCTCTCTCGCTGTCACAACTCAATTATCACACAAATATTGGTCGTAGCTTCATCTACCGACTCATAGATGGAGCAACTTTGAAACAGATCTCTATTTTAGGGTACATGAATGTGAATCTCCTTGTATGTATTTTTCCGTGTATGGAAAATTCTAATTATAGCAAATTCCACTTATTGAAATATCCTTGTATAGCATTTTCTTTTTATGCTTTTTTCTGCTTATGTTAATTTCTGTTTATAACTATATCCTAATATAGATTTTGCCTAGTATGCATTTTTCCACTTATCTATTTTTCTCGAATATAACAAAATCCATGTATAACTTTTTACTCGTATGTTTATAAACAGTTATGTATTTCTCCAATTATGCATATTTCCCAGTATGTTTTTTTCCATGGTATGCCAAAATCCGTTTCTAACAATATCCTAGTATAAATATTTCCAGGTATGCAATTTGACTACTATGCCTGATTCCGATTCGGCTTTTTTCCATGGTATAACATTTTCCGTGTATAACATTGTCTACGCTCCCTATTAAGTAACTCATGCAGTATCTATACAAAAAAAAAATTATTTTTTATTGTTATGCATAATTACTTATATAGGAGGTGACAAAGTAGAGGCCGCGGAGATGAGGCGTTTTGCGGTGTGCAAGATAACGCCAGTCCAAGATGTCTAAAGCAAAAAAATCTAACGGGATTTTATTAAGAACAAAATTACTTTCCCCTTAAACTAATAAAAAGTTAAAAATTAAGAAAAGCCTAGAAAATAGAGTGAGTTTATGAAAAGTTCTATGTTTTGTACACAAAATTGGACTTTTGGGATTGAATAAAAATTGAACAAATGTATATTTATGTCAAAATATCGGTTTGCGTTCTGCGTTATAAGTTAATTAATAAAATAAAAAAAGATTTGAGTCAATAGCTTAATTATTTTTTGAGCTAGAGTGCACTCCGTTTTTAAAAATGTAGTTTCGAGGAAAACGTGTTTAACGTTTAATTTTAGTAAATATCTTGGAAATGGTTTCGAAATTTACCTTAAAATATTTTTAAAATATTTTTGAAATGTTTTTGTATAAAATAATTGACAAAAAAAAATTGATTTTTTTAAAAAAAAATTCTTATCCGCATATGAGTTAAACCATATCGTAGTTACATTATTTTTCTAATTTATAATATTCGTTCTAACATTTAGTGTTCGCTTTTACAGTAGATATATTTCTTAGAAACAATATCAAATGTCAAACTTCAAATTTCTCTATTTTGTTAAACAATTGACAGGCACAGATGATACGTTTTATGTTAAACTATATATAATAAGCAGAAATTTAATTTGAAGCCATTACTTTTTTTGGAAAATTAATTCAAACAAAAGTTGTGCTTAATATAAATACCTTTAATTTTTTTTCATGAAATTTTTCTGTAACTGTAACCATTTTTGAGTAATTGCAGAAAATGCAAAAATTGACTAGAGTAAACAGGCACTTCCGCTTTGAATATTTTTTTCAAAAATAAGAGGTGCACACCTAAGGCATTTGCAAATCTTAAGTTTAAAGTTTCATAATTTTAGCTTGAACCGTTTAGGCTGTAGAGAACATACACACACACACACAGACACACACACACACACACACACACACACACACACACACACACACACACAGACGGACGTCATTCCAAAAGTAGGCGGAATCGATTCAGGGAAGGTCTAAACGTTTATTTCCGTTAAAATCTCGAGTTCGAAATTTTTCTTGCTTACAATACTTACTCATACTGCGTATAAGAAAGTAAAAATTTGTTATTTTTTCGCTAAAAAAAGTGAAAATACCTCCTAAATAAGACATCTGCAGTGTAATGCACCGAACTTTCTTATACGCATTTGGGTTAAGCCATATCGTAGTTTCATTAGTTTTCTAATTTCTAATATTTGTTCTAACCTTTGGATTGCCTTTGCACTAAATATAATTCTTTGAATAAGTATTAAATGTCAAACTTCAAATTATTAAATTGTATTTTGTAAAACAATTGACAGGCAGTACTCTTTTTGGAAAAAAATTTCAAACAAAAGTTGTGATATAGATGATAACTTTAATTTTTGTTTTTAAAATTTTTCTGTAACTGTTACCATTTTTGAGTAATTGCAGAAACTGAAAAATATGACTAGAGTAAACAGGCTCTTCTTGTTTGAATATTTATTCAAAAATTGGAGGTGCACACCCAAACTATATGCAAATCTTAAGATTAAAGTTTCATAATTTTAGCTGCAACCGTTTAGGCTGTAGAGAACATACACTGTTGAATTTTTCCTATATATGGACAAGTGCTCTGACTTTCGGAAAACTTGCAAGCCGTTATTCTCTATTAAAGCGAACAGGAACACAACAGAATTGGTTTTGGAAGGGCATACTATTAACAAATTATTCAAGACATCATTTCAAAGTTTTACTATTTATTTGTGATTTTATACTTATATGCCAAAAACGAGATTTCTCAAAAGTGACATCCTCACAATGCCAATTCAAAACGATGAAAAACACGCACGTTAGATATTTAAGTTATTAAAAAACGAGCGACAGTTCATTTATCTATTATGCAATGCAAAATGGATTCCGATAAACATACTAAGAAATAAATAAATATATTATTTTAGATATACATTATAAAGTCATCTGAAATTTAATTTGATTAGATAAAGAACAAGTACATATATTATATATATATAACTAAACCTATCCTTTCAAATTTTTACTATTTTATCGGATACCACGACATCTAGTAGTTAGTGCGTCATTTAGAAAATTATAACTCTCTCCTTTGGTGGCTATGGTTTTTCCAACCCAACCCCAACTTTCTGATCAAAGCCATAAACTTTGTGATAACAAATACAAATCGAACGCTTGAATTTGGCAACTCTCCACATTGCGTATTAGAAATATGACGTCTACCGCAAACTTTCAATAATATATTATATAATTTCTTGAAAATTAAAAGAAAATTTTAGTTTATGTACGTAGAATTAATACTATAAACATTGTAGTACAATAGTAACAAATTCAACCTTGAGAAAACTGAATGCTTGATTCTAACAATGTGATGCGTGTAAGAATGTGGAGCACACACTTATACCGAACACTAAGCCATGGCCCACACATATCACAAACAATTATAAAATCCCAACTCGTAATCCGAAATCTCTCTCCTCTTCTAGTTCAAAACAGTTCCCTTTCTATAAAAAATAAAATCCTCATGTACACCGCAATCAGTCGCCCCATACTAACATATGCAGCCCCAGTTTGGTGTAACGCTTCAGCAACCACACTAATCCCATTGCAACGTCTCCAGAATAAATGCTTACGACTGGCCACCAGCTCTGGACGATACACACGACTAACAGACCTACACGAAATCGCAAACAAACCATACATAACACAATACATAAAATAAATATCACAAAATCTTTATAAAACACAGTTAAAATCAAACACACTCACAAAACACATCACAAAATTAAGACACGACAACACAACACATGGATTAAAGCATAAGCTCCCCTACCAGACACTACCCATATTTTCGGAAAGCCTCCATGAGCCGAACACGTAACACAGACACACACAACAACAATACAACACACAACACGCATCACTATACAACAATAGAGTCAACCACAGATACAGAACATTTCGCATAAATTTAATGTCCATAGAATCATCAGTATTGTCAAATTTTAAATTAGTTAAGTTAGTTTATAAGTTTTATTTAAAATGCCATGCATTTAAATGGGTTTTTGTTCCCCCTTTTCCCATAAAACACAATCCTAACACGAATATAATGTAAACCAAAATGTAACAGACAATAACACAATGTTTTAAGCACACAACGCAATATACACTCATACACAGATATACACTCTCTTCTGTGAGTAGGAGCTCTGATAAAACCAATCATGTGTTTCCATATTAATTAATATTAATTAATGTATGTTGAAAATTAAAATAATAAAAAAGATTTCAAAATGTAATGAAATGGGATACGCCGTCAGTCACGAAAGCACAGCCTGTACCGGAGTCTGCCTTGGAGCCATCAGTATATGTGTGTTGAAAGTCTGTGTACTGTTGAAATTGAATGAAAAATACAATCAAGTATATGGCGTAAGGTGTAGAATCTTTTCGCAAGTTGGTCAGCTCTAGGTTTGTCGTTAAAGAAAGAGATGCCCATGTAGGGATGTTGGTAAAGATTCTCGATAAAAATATCCTTTGGTTGTCAATGATGGTATTTAATAACCTTGGAAGTTTCAGTGCAAGCGGATATAGAGATGTTGCACTATTAGTATATACCTAGATGATTCAACACTGTATTATTGAAGATTATGGAAAGGTTTATATGTTGCGTGAGCGAAAGAACTTTGCAGACGTAACTCAAACCAAGATTCCTGTACCTTATGTGCAGTGACGGTACACCGGCTTCACAGTGAAGGCTTGGAATTGGGGTAGTATTCAACACTGTATTATTGAAGATTATGGAAAGGTTTATATGTTGCGTGAGCGAAAGAACTTTGCAGACGTAACTCAAACCAAGATTCATGTACCTTATGTGCAGTGGCGGTACACTGGCTTCACAGTGAAGGCTTAGAATTGGGGTAGTATTCAACACTGTATTATTGAAGATTATGGAAAGGTTTATATGTTGCGTGAGCGAAAGAACTTTGCAGACGTACCTCAAACCAAGTTTCATGTACCTTATGTGCAGTGGCGGTACACCGGCTTCACAGTGAAGGCTTGGAATTGGGGTAGTCCTGAACGCACCGGTGACTGTTTGTATGCCAGCATTGTGCACGCTTTCTAACTTCTTGGTATAGTTTTGGAATCCATTTGGCATTACACAATAGATAAATAAACTGTCATTCGATTTTTATTAATAAATATATTTAACGTGTTTGTTTTTAATCGTTTTGAATTGGCATTGTGAAGTTGTTGCTTTTTATAAATCTCTTTTCTGGCATGTAAATATTAAATAAATAGTAAAGATTTGAAATTAAGTCTATACTAACTTGTTCGTAGTATGCCCTTCCATAAACGATCCTGTTATGTTCCGGTTCATTTTGATAAAGAAGAACGGCTTGCAAGTTTTTCGAAAGTCAGAGCACTTTTCCATATATAGTTGGAAAAATTCAACCCATTCTGAGTAATTGCAGAAACCGCAAAAAATGACTAGAGTAAACATGCACTTCCGGTTTGAATATTTCTCTCAAAACGTAAGTTTAAAGTTTCATAATTTTAGCTTCAACCGTATAGGCTGTATAGCGCGCTCACACACACACACACACACACACACACACACACACACACACACACACACACACACACACACACACACACACACACACACACACACACACACACACACACACACACACACACACACACACACACACACACACACACACACACACACACACACACACACACACACACACACACACACACACACACACACACACACACACACACACACACACACACACACACACACACACACACACACACACACACACACACACACACACACACACACACACACACACACACACACACACACACACACACACACACACACACACACACACACACACACACACACACACACACACACACACACACACACACACACACACACACACACACACACACACACACACACACACACACACACACACACACACACACACACACACACACACACACACACACACACACACACACACACACACACACACACACACACACACACACACACACACACACACACACACACACACACACACACACACACACACACACACACACACACACACACACACACACACACACACACACACACACACACAAACACACACACACACACACACACAAACACCTGCAAAGATGGATTTCATTCCAAAAATAGTCGAAATCGGTGCGTATAAGAAAGTAATAAACATTGGACCAAGTGTTTATTTTATATTCGTTTAGTTTAGTAGTCTGTGACTATAAGGTATTTTGACTTATGCACGGCAGTTAAAAATTTTAATTGATTACTGCATAATTGTCGGTTCGATCGTTACATACAATTAGTGCGATAAGTATTCGAACAGTCAAAGTTTTCGAAAGAAAGCTACTTTTTTAGAAAAACAATTGAAGGTAAGTAAAAACTAAAAATATGTATAGTTTTATGGTTCCACACATTCAATAGATATACACAATCTATTTGTGTCCGTGTACTGTCCGAAATGTTCTACGAGAAACTAGATATCATGGTCGATCTGCTCGAAGAAAATATTGAGATTACTAAGATAACTGAAAGAAGCGATTGACGTTTACTAAAGGCGTCATAATATGATAATATGATTTATATATTTTTATTATTATGTAAAAACAGTACATACACACAACAGTTTAATGAAAAAACGGTACAAAAAGCAATAAGTCTTACGAGATCAATGTTTTCATTCGTATATGCTTTACAATCTTTGCATTTGTTTAAAAAACATGTTTATCGTGACACCAATACGCGAACAGCAATAAACGACTGACTCATCTTGCTGCAAGTGCACGTAGTATGCAGCCTGTATTTTAGTAACATTTTGCTCGCATCGCTACACACACAAATACTAAACAAAATATCTCTGCCATAAAAAATTTCAATGTCAAAGTGTGATATGCCGTCCGAAAGATCATTGTACGGAGCAATTTCTGCGAGATTTGAATGTTTGCAAGCAAGTTCTTTAGATATTTTATATTTTTACCGCATTAAAAACCAGTAGTTGGCCTCCGGTGTTACTGTCAATAGCTGTATCTCATTGAAAATTTAAAATAGATTCTGAAAATAGCCTTACTTACAATTGTATGGAAAGCTGAGAAGATGCAGTATTGTGACGGTAAGCCAGGTATATTTAGAAAAATACAAAAAACATCGTATCTCCTGAACGAATTGAGATAAAAATTCGTAATTGGCATTAATTTCTTTGACACTGATGTTGATCAACTTATGTATAAATATTGAATATGTTTAGCCATGATACTCTACATATTTTTATATTTTACTTACTTTCAATTGTTTTCCTGTAAAAGTAGTTTCTTTGTGAAAATTTCAACTGTACGAATACTTATTGCGCTCACTGTATATGTAGTACAATAAAATATATGGTATGTCTGATACTGAACTTTCTTATACGCATTTGGGTTAGATCGTCAGAATTAAAATTTTTTAAAAATTTTCAAAGTTTTATAAATTCTAAGGACGGATTGCGGATAGTAGGACTTGCTGAAAATGGGGTTAATTTTAAAAATATTGCAAAATTACCATTATATACCTCTCAAAGACTTAATATTAGGCCACGGAAGCACATTTTTATGTATTTTTATAGAGAAGAAACAACATTTTATGCAAAAAAACGTGTAAAATTTATGGAAATGTCATGTAATTATGATGCACCATTACTTAGTTTGGCAATTAACTTTGACAGGCCTGATTTTTAACCTTCATAGGCGGCGACTATGCTACATTAAGGGGGGGCAGTACTTTCCTGATATATTTTTTGAAAAGCATTCTAAATTTTGGTCATTTTATTGATAAATTGCACTTTGCAATTGACACCACAACTGTTTCCTGTGTTTTTTAAAAAACTTACTACCACACCTGATTCTTACCCTAATTGATGGTAAAGAGTCTCTTAATTTTGGTTAATTTCATGGCGAATCACGCTTTGCAATTCACACCGCAACTGTTTACTGTTATTTTTAAAAAACTTACTACCACACCTGATTCCTACCCAAATTAATGATAAACAGTTTCTTAAATTTTGTCATTTTATTGATGTATTGCACTTTGCAATTGACACCTCAACTGCTACCTGTTATTTTTAAATACTTACTACCACACCTGATTCTTACCCTAATTGATAATAAACAGTCTCTTAATTTTGATCACTTTCATGGGGAATCACACTTTGCAATTCACACCACAACCGTTTCCTGTTATTTTTAAAAAACTTACTAAAAAACCTGATTCTTACCCTAATTGATGATAAACAGTCTCTTAAATTTGGTCACTTTCATGGTGAATCACACTTTGCAATTCACATCACAAATAAGATTTGCCCCCCGTTAACCAGTGTAGTGAACGCCCATGAAGTGTTAGTACTATTTTTTGCCACTTGAAACAAGAATGGTGCTAGAAATCATTGTGACAGTTCATTTATGGCAGCATATCATGTTGATATTTTAGTTAAAAAGCACATAAAAAAGGGCTTCCGCGCCCTAAATTAATATTTTTAAGAAAGGTAAAACATTAATATGACATTATTTTCAGGTTAAATTGATTTTCAAGCAAGTCCTATTATCTGTACTCCACCCAATTCTAACGATCTAACCAAAATGCGTATAATAACTTCTTTTTGAAAATATTTTTCAGAAAAGATACTGGTTACAAAAAAAAGTAATTTTCAATAATCTGCTGTAACTCAAAATCGATAATACTTACAGTAAAATTTCACACGACTGCGGAGTGTGAAACCCCAAACCCCGCCGATTCGTTAGGACGATACAACGCTACCACCGTGGCCAGACTTCGTGATACCACCAGTTCGTCTCCGTAGAAAACAGCCCAAATAATAATCTTTCATTTTTGTCCTTCTTGTGTATGCCCACTAGCTAAAAACCGAATAGGTCGCAACGCTAGTAGTGCCTATAGCAGATTTTCGTAGCATTATCTGGTTCTGACTTCTGCTAAGCGTACGATTTGAAATAACCGAAAATATGTAAGGCTCGGTCCATGAAGTAATCGACAAAAAATATATATAGTTTGTTCGTAGTGAAAAATAGTTATGTAATATTGTATATTATATTATTATTATACAATAATATAATATAAATATTATTTTAGAATAATAATATTTTCAATCAAATACTTTTTAACTTTCACAAATGGTAAAATTGTAAATTCTGCGTATTTTATTCCGCGACAGGGTTCTACCCTCAAAATTTTGACTTTTGAAATTCAACTATTTTATATACCATCACTACATCCAAAAGAACAACAACTGCGCATTTTAATGTAATATTGGCATACAAACAAATCGCACAACATTTTGAATAGATCAAAAACTACGCAATAATACACAATGTTAATAAACTGGGATTATATTATAAGTGCTTAGCTAAATTTCATTTATCAATGAGATTTGTAACGAAAATAAACACTTCACGGGCGGGGATAGTCCTTGTAGTGTGATGCTAATCCAGTAGTTGGGCACTAATGGTAATCTCTTTGGAAGTAATAAATATTGAAAAGTAAGGAGAGTGGTTAGTTGTTTGGGTATGAACAGAAATTGTAAAAATCGTATTACAATGAGCCACCGTAAGTTGGTAGAGTATAGTATGTAAACAAATGATATGCTTTTTTAAAATTAGTACAATAAATACATTTACTCGAACTATTCGATTTATTATCACCTATTAATACTCATCTAAAAAATCGTGTTCACGTGCCCTTATGTGTTATTAAATTAACGGTAATAAAGCCGACGATATAGCGCAAGCTACAGTGTTTGACAATTAAACATATGTTACTTGGCTTGCTTATATTAGGGGTAGGATTCATATTTAATGCAAAATTATTCAAATGTATAGGGTAAAACGACCAGTAGTGGCACATCGCTAGTAATGGCGCAGGTATCAAAAACTTGGTTTTATACGTTTAAAATTGTGCAAATGCGTAGGTATAACAACGATTTAAAAATTTATATATAGTTTTAAACAAGAAAAAACCTTTAGAACGTCCATTTTAAAATTATTAATTAAAAAAAACGAATATTGTTTAGCGATATCAAAATTGTACTTTTCACAGCCATTTTTAGTTAGTTTACGGTTACCATAGCTTAAGCAATTACAATCATATTTACTAGAAAAATGTATTTTTTTAATATGTACCTGGTTAAATAAACTAAATGAATAGTTCATCGAAACATTTCAAATGTTGAATATTGGCTTTTTTTTATTTTTTAATATTAAAAACACGTGTTCTTTAATTGGTATGAAATTTGGAAGAGCCACCAATAAAAAAACACTTTATGCTTACAGCGCTTTTCTATTGAGCGGCCGCTGCTATAAATAAAATAGTAAACAGAGACTCTCTGACAGTAAGCAAGTGAGGTTAGAATATTAATGTTTTTACATATTTCTTATAACAAGAACAAATTTTAACTACAGATAAATAACTCTTTAAAAGGTATGTATCAGTTATTATTTACATTATACGTACACTGAAATTTTATTGTTTATCTCATAAAAAATAAAAATCTAAAACATGACCTATTTAATTTATTTTTGTATTCGTTTGAATAAATTATTTTTATTTTAGTGTAAACTGGTAAAAACAATGACACCGTTAATAAAAAGGGTAAAAAGAAGTGTGAAAAATCAAGAATTAGAACCAAAACCTCTTATACAGGTGGGGCAAAACAACCTCCCTAGTTTCAACAGAGAATTGTGAAGCTAGCAGAGGTCGTAACAGGGTAGGAATGGCGTGAATGGCGGCAGAAAGATATGCCGTGTGTATGTGTTACAAAAGGATTCAGTCGTAAACACAATGTGGACGAAGGAGCAGCGCGCTTTTGCCATGGAAGCATACATACGCGAAAAGGAGTCTGTAATCGCCGCCCAGCACATTTCCATCTTTCTGGCGGTGTAAATAAACAAAATTTTCGATATTTGTGCAAGTACAATCCAAGGGTGATCCACGAGAAGCCTCTGCATGGTGATTGTGTCACAGTTTGGTGCGCAATTTCCCGAATAGGGATTATCGGGCCTTACTTTTACTACAGGAAAGAAATCGGGCAGTTACCGTCAATTCTGGGCGCTATATGAACATGCTCCAGAATTTTTTTGCCTCTGCTCTTAAAGAACTTGGTTTCACCAGGACGGGGAGAAGCCACAGCCCACACAGCGCGGGCATCAATGCTGGTTTTGAAGGAAATGTTCCCCGCGTGCTTTGTCTCAACAATCCGCACGGAAATTCGCCGTATACCTGAAGAAATGCTTGAAAAGGTTATGCAAAACTTCAGAAGTCGCTTGCAGCAGTGTGTAGACAATGAGGGACAACACTTTTCCGATATGATTTTTAAAACTACATAAGATAAAACTGGCCATGTAACTACTTTATTTTATTGTAATAAATTTTTTGTATCTCGACTCCTTTTTCTTTAATTCACTTGCAAAACTAGGGAGGTTGTTTTGCCCAACCCGGTACACTTGAAAAAATACTTTTATCTGAAATTACAAGATGAAAAGTATTTTTATCTAAAAAAATAAATCTAGAAAAGATTTAAATTTTTCATTGTTCACAAAATTTTAATGCAAGAAGAGTATTAAAAATTTTGATGTAATGTACCTATTTATAAGTAATTTTAATATTTCGATTAAAAATTATTATTTAATTAAAATATCATTTGCATTATAGATAAAGAATCATATTGTTGTCTACATTTATAATTTAGAACTTTATAAATATTAAATTTAGCTTTAGATAGGTATAGTACCTACCTCTATAATTTAAAAATTTATAAAATAAAGCTACTGCAAGTGTTTTTTTATAAATATATACCTAAATTTTAGGAAATCCAAGCTAAAATATATAAATTTATAACTATATTTGCCGTGCTACTACTAGAAAGGACTGTTCTCTTAAAGGCAGCCACTGTGCCGTTACTGGCATTTTAACATCAAATTATATATTGTGAACAAAATTACCTAAAACATCAATAAACAATTTAATTTTTTTATTTTACTTTATAAAACACTTAAACTTTAAAAATTTTCAATTATTATATAAATATATTAACCGCATTTTGTTTAATCCTCAAAAAAGTAGAGAATTTTCTTAACTGTGCCACTACTGGTCGTTTTATCCTATGTAATTGATACATTAAACGATTTCTAACAGTACATCACATCTTCTAATATACTCTGTATACCTTTTCATGAAATGAAAGCAAAATACAATGTTAAATATAATAAGAAAATCAATGTTAAGTTTCTAAAATGAATTTTAGAACTGTTTAAGATGCAGTTGGTCCAAAGTCCCAAAGTTTAATATTATTTTACATTACAGGCTCTCTTAATTTGTTGTTGTGCACATAAAGCAACAATATATATATATATATATATATATATATATATATATATATATATATATATATATATATATATATATATATATATAATAATAATAAATAGTTTAGCAATCACTTTAAACATTTTCTCTCTTTTAAATATAGACCTCCCAAACCACAAAAGTGATAACGTCATAAGAGCGTGAAAAGCATAAGCATGGCCGCTGAGAAATTGATTTCTTATTTAATATAACACGGTCGTAAACTTATACGTTGAATACATCTGTTTGAGATATACTAATTAAATAAAATAACAATACCCGGTGTAAGTTTCACAAATATATTTTATAGAGACGACTAGTTTCAGTTATAACACCATCTTCAGGTCTGACATGAGAATACAAGGTAACAAGCTTATAGACTACAAACTATTTAACTATCTATAATCCAATGAAATACAAAAACTCTTTCAAAAGGTTATGGGATTAAGCGGTAAATGAAGGAAATTCCAGATAGGTGGGTAAAAACAAAACTTTGTCGGAGATGAACCATAATATAAACATCTGCAGTGTCATGCACCGAACTTTCTTATACGCTTTTGGGTTAAATCACATCCTACTTTCATTATTTTTCTAATTTATAATATTTGAACACTTTTACGTTAAATATATTTCTTTGAATAAATATAAAATGTCAAACTTCAAATTATTTAAGTCTGTTTTGTTTTTTTGAAAAACAATTGACAGGCACAGATGATACGATTTATGTAAAATTAAATGTAATATGAAGAAATTTCAAGAGCCAATTTCTTGTTTCCGGTACCGTTTGGGAAAAAAAGTTTCAAATAAAAGTTGTACAAAATGCTGATATCTATAATCTTCATTGTAACAATTTTTCTATTACTGCAACCGTTTTTGAGTAATTGCAGAAATTGCAAAAAATGACTAGAGTATACATGCACTTCCGGGCGGAATATTGTTTACAAAAATAGGAGGTTTTCTTGCCAGGAATATACAAGTGTTAAGTTAAAAATTTTCCCTTTAGCCGTTTGGGCTCTACAGCACTCGCATACACACACATACACACACACACACACACACACACACACACACACACACACACACACACACACACACACACATACAGACGTCATTCCAAAAATAGTTGAAATCAATTCAGGGAAGGTCAAAACGTATATTTCCGTTAAAATCTCGAGATCGAAATTTTTCAAGAATACAAAACTTACTTATACTGCGTATAAGAAAATAAAAATGAAAGCAGATTATGGCAGGTAAGGTAACGAACTTTGGAATACATCTTATTGTGGTAATATTTGGTTCAGGTATGGGATTATTTCAGATTGGAATATGTGTAGCTGTTCATTTTGTATGGGCTTTTTTCTGGTTAAGGCATTGTTTATTTCTACAGATTCTATAAATGTTAATTTAGCACCCTTCTCTGCTTTGTGTAATATTTTTAAATTATCTATTTTGAATGTATGTTTTTTCTCAATTAAATGGTTGGCGAAGCTAGAATCAGTTTTTTTCAACTTTCAAGGGCGCATGTGTTCATTAAATCTTTTGCCAAAACTTCTACTTGTTTGCTCTATATAAAATGAATCACTGTTACTGCATTTACTTTCAAATATACCGGATGAATCTAGTTTGTCTTTCGAAATTAACTTATTGCTAACTAATAAATTCTTTCAATTACTGTTGTAGTAAAAACATGGTACAATATTATCTTATCTAAATTTATTGGCTATGTATTTAAATTTCATGTAATTCTTGTTCTGAGAAAGATTAAATTTCCCATTATATACTTCTTTTTGCAGTATTTTGTTATTAATTCTGTTAATCATTTGGTATATCAAGTTATGCTCATACCCATTGTTAATAGCATTCGTTTTGATGATATTTAGTTCTCTATTATAATTTTTAAGAGACATAGTAATATTTATGAGTCGATGAATTGAAAGATGACAATTTTATATTAAGTGGCTGATTAGATGAATAAGGTATAATTGAGTCAGTGTATGTATGCTTGTTTCCTATAAATAATAAAGTCAATTGATTTTTCTAAACGCGTTAAGGTTATAACAAAGAAATTTAAAGTGCGGTTCTTTTCTTTTTCCATAGTAAATTTTATTGCATTAATTTGGGTATTTAATAAATTCAAGAATTGGTCTAACTCTAACATAGAGATACCAGAATATTACATTGATAGAATTAAGAATGTTGTCTTGAAAATTGTTCATCAGCTAAATGAGGGCTGCGTGGAGAACCCATAGGTAAACCATTGTTCTGTTTATAAAATAGGTTTTGAAAAAATTTGGAATAATTCTGATCTAGACAAACATTTAACAAGGAAGATATATTTGTGAAACTTACACCGAGTGTTATTATTTTATGTAATTAAAGTGTGTCACCAAGTGGCAACAGCATCATCTGTTAACGTTTCATATAATAATCATGTATAGTTCTAATTTGCATACATATTAAAACATAAATAAATATTGAAAAATATGTTTTACACAAAAAATTAAATTAAAGTTTATTTTTTCTAGCTACGTTTTTTATTTACACAAAGAATTTACATTTAAAACGTAGCTTATCGAACAAAGTAACTAAAATATTTTCAGGAGACATCACAATAATTATTCGTCTTAAAAATACCGTAAATATTAGGGACATTTACTTATTAACGCTTAAACTAACTATAAGTAATTTAAAGCTTAAGGATAGTGGGATTTTTAACACTTTAATTTATCCCATATTTAAACTTAAACTTATAGTTACAAGAATTAAAACTTCTAATTAAGACATATAATTAAAAATTTATAATTAAATCTTGAATATTTTGAACGATGATTTTGAATTAAAATTTTTAACAAAAATTTAATTTTCGATTTTGACAGTTCACAATGATACAGATCTGGAATTTTATTTGAAATAAATTTGACTTTTCTATTAGAGATTTATATTCATTATAATACTTCGTTTGTAGTTTACTAACTCTGACTATTGTTATTCGAACCCTGCCTGTCTGAATAACTAATAGTAGAATTTAGAAGATCTTGTTTGGAATTTGTTTATACGAAATAGTCCTGATGATATTGTGTTAAATTTCAATTTGGAAACAGTCGAATATTAAAAAACTTCTAAATCTAAAATTTCAAATGAATTGATCATAACATGAAATTCATTTTAAAGAATATATATATTGAAATTACCTTATACTGACAATTGCATTTTTGACAAGTACTTTGTCCATTTTGGAATTTTGAAAAATTACTATTTGATATTTACATTTATTGGTTATATTGGTCTGACTTAAGATTTTCATGCCAATTGCAATAGTACGGAATCAAAACTAATGAAACAAAAAGAAACATATATATATGAACAATATTTATATTATGCATACAAGTTTGAAAAATAGAAATACAGTTTTATTTTGGGAATATTTATTACTCTACGCTTAAATAAGTTAATTATATGTTTTATTTTCTAAGCAAAATGAAGATAAAGTGACAAGCACCTTTTAATTTTTTGAGTACTTTTACCCTTTTGTCTCGAATACTTCGCTCGCTGGAGGATCAACACAATGTAATTTTATCGATCTATGTATGTATTGAAAATGTGTCAACTTCTTAGTAACATTCGTGACATTTTACGATAATAACAGACATTTGAAGATAGAACTAATTAAACTAATGACATATAAAACAACAGCATTTGGTAATACAAAGTATCCATTGGGAAAGAATCGAGAGTACGAGAGGTATGTTCCTACTTTTTATGAAAATTACTACTATAGATGATCGATGAAATAAGATGCTCTATTGCAAATGGAAACAGCACAAGGCATGAAATCGGAAATTTCAAAACATGGAGATAGAAGACACGCTTTGCAAATAAACTGTTTAATATTCATCAATCAAATTTACGACAAGATAGGATAGTGGACAAATGGAAAGCATAGAGAACAAATAAAAATAGTACCTTTAAAATGCCGAAGCATGGACGTAACTAAGTGAAAGCAAGTGATATACAAACTTTATGAACGTAAATGAAATAGAAATAGAATAATGAAAAAAATACATACAAAACAAAATTGACAATATGTAAGACGAAATTATAAAGATTTTGTGCTAAACCACCAATGCGATATTACTGGAAGAGAAACTTATTGGAGAAATAGAAACCAAATATTACTACTCGATTTCAGAAAAACTTAATATAACAGCTTGCAGATATACTTATTTCGTCAGACATAATAAAAGCGCTAGAAAAGAAAATCAAATGAGTACTCTGTGGAAAAGTGCTAACATGAGACTGTCATTTATGTTAAGTCCAACACCTTTATTATTCTATCTTGTAGATCTGGGAAATTTATCAACAGTCATTTCAATAATAACATCTTATGTATTACTACATCCACTTGATCCAATATATAAATTTTCCATAAATTCAAACCATCTCACTCTTACATCGGATTTATTGCAAATTAATTCATCCTATTTTCAAGGATGCAAGATTATGAATGTACATATATTGGTGTACTTGTGCCATGCATAAAAAGCATGTGACTGCTGTGGAAATGAGAATTTTAAGTAGTTTTTGTGGTGTATTTAAAAAAAAATAATATGCTTGTTACGATAGCGTATGAGCAGTGCAATATTTTAAAAGTTGTCGTAGGCAGAATATTTGAAAGCAAAATGAATTGGTATGATTATTTTGGAAGAATGTCGATTAACAGAGAAGCTTTACGTAGCAAAAGATAGAGTTCAATGGTGAAAGATAGTCAAGAGGCATTGCTGCAATTCTATTTTACGGGCTTAGATATGAAGTTATCAATACAATGCTGACGATTGATATTAAAAACATTCGATATGAGATATGCTAAATATTAGCTGCAATATAATGTTTAAGGCACTGCTCTGTATAGGTTATGGACAATTTTTTTGTAAATATTAATAAAGAATAATTTAAAAACAGAAATCTAAGCAAATCACACTAGACAAAATAATACACAAGTGTAGCCTCTTTACAAGCATCGAGGGCCTATTTCTTCGATATGCAAATCCTTAGTCGCTGTTATTCAAATAACCTTTTCTTTCGAATTATAATGTTGCTTATCTAAAATGTTTATATAGTAAATCAAATGCATGAAAATAACTTAGGTTCCAAAGCAAATATATACATACTATGTATTTGTGGAAATTTATTCTGAAAATATTCAGTTCATCTCAGACATACAAAGAAGTAAGTAAATTAATAATAAAAATACCGTTTAACCAAAATCAAAAATGCTCCAAAAGACGTAAATATGAAGAAAAACGATGTAGGATTCCGAACAATCTTGAAAATTGATGTTTCTTGGTAAAATATTGTATATTATTATTAATGCGTGAGCGATATTTGTTTTTGTGTACTGTTTGTTATGTGTCGCACGTATGTATGTATATATGTTTGTGTTTCTTAGACAGGGGAACCGGAGTACCCGGAGATACTTGCCGTATACAGTTTTACCGAAATTGTCATATCAAAAATTATCTTTACTTTCTTACACGAAGTAAGTATTGTAATGAATCTCGTGATTTTAACAGAAAAGAATATCTTTTCAAAAAATCACTAAATCAAGTCGGATTATATGTGTGAATTTGTGAGTGTGTGAAAATGAATGCGTCAGTGTGAAAATATGTGGTTGTATGAATGTGTGACTGTTTAACTGTATGAGAGTATGTGAGTTTGAGTGTCAATACCTGGGTTTTGCATGCGTGCGTGAATAAGCCATGAATAAGAAAACAAAAATAATTTCTAATATCGCATCATGTATATTAATAATTTCTTAAATGTTTAAATATTAATATTTTAATATCCTTGTCTGTAAACAAAAAGTACCAACCACCAAAATTACACAACAAGGAAGGTTCAATCAATGCAAAAGTATAATCAAAAATTTGCATCAAATTTTCATGGGTATCTTTATATTGAAGCGCAAAAATTATATACAGTTTTAAAGATATGTACAAGCATGAGAAATAATAATAAAATTACCTTGAGTTCTGGGAAAATACCAAGCAAATAGGTCATCAACGTGAAGATTTTAAATTATGAACATTTTGGAAATACAACTTCTTAATACCATGGCTACGAACATAAATGACGGAGAAAATTTATTTTGATTAGTAAATCTGAAAAGGAGAAATAAAGCTTTAATGATATACATTAATCTATTCCTCAATTATTATTACTAATATAGCATAACAAATAGATATAAAATTTACTAAGTTTGCCCTTCTCAAATAAGATCTTGTGTGTGTGCGTCTAGTAAAAATTTGACAGGCAAATATGTGTGAAATTTTTTGAAGATATTGCCAAACAAATTATACAAAATTATAAAGCTTTGTATAAATGTGAAAATTATTCATAAAATTACCTTTTATTTTGAGGAAATACCAATAAAGTTTAAATTAGAAACCAAATAAATTTTAATGAAACACATTACCAAAAATGTTCTTAATACTATGGTAACGTCATGATTTAAATTCGTATTGTTGATTTTCTAATTGGAGGGAGATATGAATCAAACATTAAAAAGTTTTTTTTTAATTTTTGTATCCATGGCCTCTGGCTATGGAAAAATATCTTATCATATTCTTATTTCCAGCCATCGACTATTATGATGAACCTTTCTACAATTAGGCAAGTATCCTTCTTCAACATCCACATATTTAATTTCCAATGCCGTTCTATTACTGTAATTAAGTTTATTTGAAACTATTTCCGTACCAAATCGAAATCAGGCATAATAGCATTTACTATCACCTACTAATACTCATCTCAAAAATCGTGTTGACGTGCTTCTTTGGCACATCCCGCAGTCTCACACCATTCATCTCGCCCCTGTTTGTAAATTTTCTTCGTCAATATATCTATCGACATTCTTCCATCATGACCATATCACATACGATATCTTTTACAATATCCCCCATGTTACGGCCAACATTTACTATAAATAAATACAAAACTAATAACGAATTAATTTGACATATCTGGTTAATATTAATTACTGAAATTAATGTACTTTAAATAATCTAATTGTTAATCTGTATTTTAGGGTTATAAAACTGTACAACTAACACAAATGAAGTTAGGAATTAAGCGTACAAAGGATAAACAATAAGTTAAAATTATTAATTTCTTTACGCAACAATAAATTATACAGATTCAAGATGTTGTAACAAACGCGCGTCTTATGAGAACGTGCACGCTTAACTATATGCGTGTAGCGATGTTTCTTCTCTACTTACCTGGTGGTTGGTTTTAGGTGTAATACACACTTAAATATGTCCAGACTAGGCTTAGCTCGTGAAAGAACTAAATTGGTACAAATAATAAATAAGAATTTAATTCAAAACTATAAAGATATAACAATACCAAAAATAAACAATGACTTTACAAAATACTGGTTTAAAGCTTAAGTTACTTACTGACAAAATACTACTCGCTAATCGCAATCTGAACTGAGACCCCGATGTCAAGCGACATCGCGGTTTTATACTCAAATTTGACCTAAATTCAAACGGCCGATATTGCAAACAAATACCGACCTAGCAACATTTCGTTAAATGCGGAATGTACAATTTTTTTGCAACTGTTGCTAGATATGACGTAGCTAGTTGCATTTGCTAATCGTGAATTACCTAGCTCAACAAAACTGAACTAGGTACGCAACTAGCTTGATTTGTTACATTACCGTCCCCTTAAGACTGTATTTCATTGAAGATGAATTCAGTCCTCTGTTGAATTTAGGTCGATTGCTTTAAATACTAATTTATCCTAAAAGAAACGATTGTCTGTTACTCGCACTTCACATCGCTTGACGCAGGACGGCTACTGGCGCTGAACTAAGGTTTGGAGGTGGCGCGAGGAGGGGGCCATCTCCACCACGTGGGACAGAGTGTCCTGGCTGACCGATGGATGCAACCGGGATACCCGGCTGCTTGTCTCTGTTGGGTCGTCCATTGGTGGAGCTTCCGTGGGGGGGGGGGGGCGCAATTGATGGATGGCATAACGGCTGGCCAACGCTTGCCACAGGCTGGCGCACCAGAAGAAATGCGGGCGCGGACGATCGTTAGCCACCTTCTTTAGAGTAAAGAAGTTGACTATGACTCCGGCCATGTAGCTAAAAAAAGAGAAGCAAGTGTAGACCAGCATTATAATGGAAAACACATTTCCCAGTTTCGACAGGATACCCCATACTTCCTCGGCGGCGTTCAGGGCCATCGTGGTGAACTCCGCCCTACTAAATACGTTAGGAATGTGGTATCCCTGTCCGTCTACCTCTACCCCTGCTACTCTTCTGGTCATTAGGTTCGCTACCGCTTTACGTTCGGCGGGAAACATCAGGGCATGCTGGAAAGCTTCCATGTCCTCTCTCGAGTACACCCCATGTGCGCTGATCGGTGAAATCTTCATTAAGGGGATGTTCTCGGTCTCATCGTTTGCTGCCAAACGGATGGGAGAGCGATGGGCTTGCCTGAGCTCTGGTAGCAGCTCTAGCCATTTTCCTTCCAGGTGGAACATTACCGGGAGCCGTCCATCACAATCCACTAGGGATGTATAGAGCTTCCCCCAGTACTCTACCTATGTGGCCAGCGGCTTCTTTGACCAGGTCGCTAATGATATCTGGAGATTCTCGGGCCAGAGCCAATCTGTTTCGCGTGATAATTTCGCGCAGGCGGCATCGCTTTAGGATTGAATCGTAAATCAGGTCGCTCACTTGTTGTTTAACTGCTATTTCTAAAAATAGCAGCTTAGTGAGCACCTGCGCCATTAGATCTGTATTTTGTTGGATTTTTCTAGATTTTTGATAGAAAAATCCCAGCGATGTC
The DNA here is from genome assembly GCA_944738965.1 of Nebria brevicollis. Lineage (NCBI taxonomy): Eukaryota > Metazoa > Arthropoda > Insecta > Coleoptera > Carabidae > Nebria > Nebria brevicollis. The sequence continues at coordinate 258,761 of CALYJB010000010.1, forward strand.
TCGAAAATCACCAACAAGCGATTTTGTTCCGTCCGCCAGGCTTGCTGTTGACACAGCACATCTCGTGTGCTGAGGCGGAGCGCAAAAACGGTGTCCTGCGTTTCCACGATCACGTATTTGGGCTCTGGTCGATTTTCCTCCCCGGAAAGTGTCATTACAGTAGCGACCCCTTCGTAGAGTACGTCTATACCTTGGTTCATGCATTGGTCGTGGCGTCCCAGGTGACCTCTCCGGACAGGTCATCAAAACAGTAGTTTTCTGTAAAAGAGCAAACTGTACCTGTCCGGAGATTTAACGTGTTTTCTTCTATATTGGCTAGAGCTGTGTAGTCCTGTAGTTTTACAGTAATGGCTGCTGATACGATCACATCCTCATATGTGATGCCATTCACTGTAAATTTTACACTTTGAAATTTCCCTGAGGGTTCCAATTGACCCTCCAAGGTAGCGGAGACCTCTGTGGTGCCATTCCTCGTTAAGGCCGTTATGATCCCTCCTCCAATTCAGCTCAAGTCGAGACGACTGTGCTTGTGTGCGTTCACACACGCCTCGGCCTTGAGGTAGTGTAGGTATTTCGCGAGACCTACGGCCACAGCGCTGGTGTGTGAATGCATGCCGCAGTGTTTCAATAGTTGTTGAACGGTAACTAGGCATGCATACACGTGCACTTCCGAAAAATGCCGCTCTTGCACGAGTTGAATTCGTTTTGTTATTTTTCCTGTGGCATTCCTCGGATCCGCGCATGGCCGGACATCCAGCAGGGAAATTCTGGTTATATCCGTGTCCTGATCTGCGCAATCATAAGCTATTTTATTTGCTTCTACGTGAAGTGCGAGTACTAAGAATAAAAATACTTGAGCCCACATTTTGACGAGAGGATCTGTAACAAAAGAAAATTTTTTAAATTTTATGTGTCTATGCTCAAGACGCGCTGTGTGCAGATCCACGGTAGTTCGGGTGGCCGACCCCGGCTCCTTGTCTGGTAACGAGGGGTAGGGGCTGGTTCGACTTCTACCGTGTCTCTTGCCGGCTCTGGTGTGTTTGGAGCGGTGAGTGCGATTTCACTCTCGGAGATTGTCTGTGGTTCCCCAGGTAGTGTAGGTTCGGGATCGGGTATAGAAATATCCGGGGTGGTCGGGTACGGGGGAAGAATTTGCACAATTCTACCCTCCTCTATATCGGGTTCTAAAGAGTCTGATGGTGGCACCTTCCTCCACTCTTCCAATTCCGCTGCCGAAAGGTGGCAAAATTTCAACCGGTTCACGTGAACCTTCCTCTCTCTCCTTCCAAAAACTTCTTTAATTTCCGCATTTACCCCGTTTAGGTGCGTGATTCTATATGGACCTGTCCATTTCTTCGCTAATTTAGCCGATAACCCCGCTTTAATAGCCGGGTTAAATAAATATACCCGGTCGCCCTCTTTAAACTGTATCGGGACGGATTTTTTATTAAATGTCTTGTGTACCCGGTCCGTGGCTTTATTCAAATGTTCACGCGCGTTTTGATGAGCGGTTTTTAATTTTGCTAAAAATTCTGCAACGTAATTACCATCTGACTCATTCTTAGTTTTTAACAGTCTAACAATTTCTTCATACGGTAATTCGATATCCCGGCCGAACATTAAAAAGAATGGACTGTCACCCAACGCCGAGTGCGTCATACTGCTATATGCTGACACCGCAAACGGTAACCACTCGTCCCAGTCTCGATGTTCGTTGTTTATGTAGTGCGACAGTAGATCTTTCAGCGTACGGTGAGATCTTTCCAGGCTACCGTTTGTTTGTGAACGATATGCCGTAGTATAGAGACGGTCTATACCCAGCATTTCACACGTTTGTTTCATAATTTTGGACACGAAATTGGTGCCTAAATCGGTCAGCAGTTGTCGCGGCGTGCCGTGTCTCAGAATAATCCCTTTAACAAATTTTTTCGCGACCGTGGCGGTGGTTTGGTCTTGCATGGGAAAGGCCTCTAAATATCGCGTTGCGGCATCTTGAACCGTCAAGATGTATTTATTCCCCCGGTCGGTGGTGACTAGCGGACCTACGACGTCCATCGCGATTCGGAAAAACGGTTTGCTTGCGGGAGTGAATTTCACGAGAGGAGCCGGACGCATGTGCGGAGAAGTTTTCCTCTGCGTACATAAAATACATTTATTTATGTATTCTTTCACTTCCGCGCGACAGTTAGGCCAGAAAAACCGTGAATTTACTCGCGCTAGTGTTTTCTCAATACCGCCATGTCCTGAAAACGGTGAGTCGTGACAGATTTCGAGAATTTTCTTTCTCATTCGTACGGGTACTACCAATTTATCTTCGAAACGCTCGGCTTCCGTCTTTTTATACAACACCCCGTCCTCGTCTAAATAAAATTCCGAGTCCGCATCGGCTACTAAATCCTTATAAAAAGGCTGTAAACTTGTGTCGTGTTGCTGGTATAATTTTATGTTTTCCCGATCCCAAATAACGGGGTGGTATTCCTGATGGGTTAACGAACGTATCGGTTTTATCCGTGACAAAGCGTCCGCGTTTGAATGTACTTTCCCCGGTCGATATTCGATCTTAAAGTCGTGCTCTGCTAACAGGAGGGACCAGCGCATGAGCCGATTGTTCGGCTCTTTCATGTTCATCAACCATTTTAACGGTTGGTGATCCACGATTGCGGTGAACGAACGACCATACAAATAGCAACGATAGTATTTTATACCCCACACAAGGGCCAAACACTCTCGCTCCGTTGTACTGTAGTTCTGTTCAGCCGCATTTTGCTGACGACTGGCGTATTCTACTGGCATCTTGTGTCCGGTGTAGACTTGGCAAAGAACGGCGCTGATCGCGAAACCTGATGCATCGGTGCATAATACGAACGGCAAATCAAAATTTGGAAATTTTAATATCGGGCTCTCAATTAACGCGTCACGCAGAGTTTCAAACGCGCTCTGTTCCTTGGTTGACCATAAAAATCGCGCATGTTTTTTTGTCAATTCCGTTAACGGTTTTGCAATAACTGCAAAATCTTTCACAAATCGGCGGTAAAAACCGGTGAGACCCAGAAAACAACGAATTTCAGTCACTGAGTTCGGAACGGGGTAGTTTTCGACTACCTTAATCTTCTCCGGATCTGGTTTGATGCCCTAATTACTAACAATGTGTCCCAGATATTTCGTTTCCGTTTGCATGAATTTACATTTTTGCGGATTTAACGTAAGATTCGCGCCGCGGAGTCGATCGAAAATGAGTTTAAGTTTACTTTTATGTTCTTGAATGTTATCCGAACTAAAACAAATGATGTCATCTAAATAAACAAAACAGTGAGTCACGGTTAAACCCGCTAAAACCGTATACATTAGCCGTTGCCAGGTGCTGGGGCTATTAGCGAGACCAAACGACATGCGTTTGCACTCGTAATGACCCCATGGCACTGAGAAGGCGGTCTTCTCCCTGTCGCGAGGATCTACTTCCACTTGCCAATATCCCTTGGTCAGATCCAAAGTAGTAAAACGCGACGCGATTTCTAGTTGATCTAGGGTGTCTTGCAAATTTGGTATCGGGAAGAAGTCCCTTTTTGTGATGGCATTTAACCCGCGATAATCTACACAAAATCTCACCGAACGTTCTCCCCCAGCGGTTTGCTTTTCTACAAGTATAACCGGCGCGGACCATGGTGACGAAGATGGTGTTATAATTCCGTCGGCGAGCATTTCGTCAATTATTGTTTTCATCGTATCCCGACGACTAAATGGAACTCTATACGGAGCCCGAGCTACTGGTGCCGCGTCTCCTGTGCATATCCGATGTTGCACAGTGTCTGCTTTCCCAATGGCTTCCCTTTTTGTTTGAAAATATCCGCGTATTCATTTAAAAAAACTGATAACGACTGTTGGTCACTGGCTGGTAAGTGACCCAGGTCGAAATCCTGAGTCAGCGGTTCGTTCGCGATGTGATTGACCGCGCGCGAGTCTCCCATGTTTACATCGGATTGAGTTTCTGCTGACAATGCAATCGCGAGCGGCATGCGGCCTTCAATCGTAATATCGTTGTTGTTTACATTTAACAGTTGTAATAAAACCCTATTGTCAGCAGAATTCGCGTTTTTAAACAAACTTCGCGCTACTAAAAGTCCGTGCTCTCCTAATTCGATCGGCTCAAGTACGTACAAACCTTTTGCCGCGTTTTTATCCAAATAGGCCATTGTGCGTACAATGTGCCGTGCTGGAATCGTTAAACATTTTCGCAACCGAACGAAATTTTTTAATTCCCGTCGCGAATGTTTCGTTTTTGAATCTATCGGCAGAGTGCCCCCCTCCGTTAAATTCGCGCGTGCCTTGGCGGGCTCGCATCCCAATGTTTGACCTAACTGCGAGGTGCCCCCCCAGTCAAATCCGTACGAACCACGAGTGGCTCGCTTTCTGACAGATGTTCGTTCAAACGAGAAGTGCCCTCCCCTCTTGAACCCGTGCGAAAGTGATCCGAATGATGAGTGCCCCCCTCAATCAGATCTGTGTGAACCACAAGTGGTTCACATTCCGGCAACGTTTTATTCGACTGAGAAGTGCCCCCCTCCGTTGAATCCGTGTGAACCATGAGTGGTTCGCTTGCCAGACCAAAGTGACCCGGGTGAAGAGTGCCCTCCCCAATCGGATCCGTGCGAGCCCTAAATGGCTCTTTTCCTGGCAACGTTTGATTTGACCGAGAGGTGCCCCCCTCCGTTGAATCCGTGTAAAGCCCCCGGGGCTCACTTGCCAGGCGTTGGTGATCCGATTGAAAAGCGTTCTCCCCACTCAGATCCGTATGAACCGCAAGCGGTTCGTAGGTTGCCGCGTTTTTCTCTATTGCGCGGCTCGCGTCCTTTCCTAAATTAGTTACCCTCTGGATTCCTAATACAGGCATCTGACTACCCTTCATCATACAAACGTTTCTCGCGAAGTCTATGGTCACTTTGTGGTTTACTAAAAAATCAACCCCGATCAGTCCGTCTGTTTTGAAACAGAGATCGTCCGGACATACTATAAACCGATGTTTTATTTTAAATGTCCCGGTATTTAACGTTACGGTGGCGGTACCGTCCCGGCACAGCGGGTTCCCGCACACAATTATATCGTTTACCGGTGATATTTTCAATTCTAACTTTGCTGCTGTGGAGCGTTTCAATAAGGAAACGGCTGCACCTGAATCTATCAGAAAATCAAGAGAAAGTCCGTTTACGCTGAAATTTAGTCGTCTGCTGTGGTCGTCGTTGGAATCCGCGACCCGAGGAACCAACTTTGGAATGGTTTCTCTTAAACTGTCCGGCGTTGGGTCGCCCCCGAGACAGTCTGCGCGTTTAAAGGACACTCCGGTGTGTTAGCGCGATGACTGACCTTCATTACATGCGTAACATAGTGCCCCCCGTGGTTTGGGGCACATTTTAGAAATGTGGCCTAAATCCCCGCAATTGCAACACCACCCTTTCATTTGGGGGTATCTTTCGTCAGACCGTACAGAACCCCTTTTTACACGAACCGTGGGTCTGTTTTTCTTCTCCCACGTTGGAGTTACGTTTACTACGGCCCGTATTGTCCCTTTTTGTGTATCCGCCTTTGACATTTTTACTGTGCGTGAAAGAACCTCTTCGTAATGCTCCGCGACCGGAAGAGCCTCCTCCACCGTGCTGAAGTTTTTGTGTTTCCGAACTTCGTTAGAGAGAGGCGTGTCTAAACCGTCTAGAAATTGCTGAATTAAAGCAGCTTCTTTTCTAAAACGAGACCGAGTGAGTGAAATTTCATCCTTCCCGTTTGACCGAAAAAGATTCGCGGCGGCGGCCTCTAAACGAAAAGTATATTTGCATAGCGTTTCCTCTTTTAAACGATAGAGTTTCAAAAATTCGCGTTCTGCTCCGGCAGTATCAATTTTTCTCCCGAACAACTGGATCAGCCACGTTTTAAATGCGCAAACTGTGGTCGGTCTCCGATCTGACGGTAACGCGTAGAAACAGGACTATGCGTCGCCCTTGAGTCTTAGCTTAATAGCCGTCACTATCTGGATTTCCGACCAGTTAAAACATTCCGCGGTTGTCGCGACCCCGTCGAAAAAAGATTCCAAATCCGCCCCGCCGGAATAATGCTCGATGTTCTTTAACGCGGCCATCGCTGACGGATCCGCAAAGATTGGTCCGGAATGAAGTGGCGCGCCATTATCCGTCTCCTGTACCCATTTCGTCCTTGCTGGTGCGGAAGGAATTGTTAATGGCGGTAGATGATAGGAGAAGGGCATCCCCGTTGCGTCGGGGAGTTGTACGTCTTTATACGTAGGTGGTGGTGCGAAAGATGTAATGGTCTCTGAAGCATGTGCCGTTGTCACTGTTGCTGTCGTGGTGGTGGTTGTCTCCATGGTTGTGGAAATGTCCGCCCAACAAACGATTGAAGATCACACAAAGATACTGATCCTACCAACTGCGCCAATGTAACAAACGCGCGTCTTATGAGAACGTGCACGCGTTTGGCTCCCTCTTAACTATATGCGTGTAGCGATGTTTCTTCTATACTCACCTGGTGGTTGGTTTTAGGTGGAATCTTCTAATACACACATAGATATGTCCAGACTAGGATTAGCTCGTGAAAGAATTAAATTGGTACAAATAATAAATAAGAATTTAATTCAAAACTATAACGATATAACAATACCAAAAATAAACAATGACTTTACAATATACTGGTTTAAAGCTTAAGTTACTTACTGACAAAATACTACTCGCTAATCGCAAACTGAACTGAGACCCCGATGTCAAGCGACATCGCGGTTTTATACTCAATTTTGACCTAAATTCAAACGGCCGATATTGCAAACAAATACCGACCTAGCAACATTTCGTTAAATGCGGAATGTACAATTTTTTTGCAACTGTTGCTAGATATGACGTAGCTAGTTGCATTTGCTAATCGTGAATTACCTAGCTCAACAAAACTGAACTAGGTACGCAACTAGCTTGATTTGTTACATTACCGTCCCCTTAAGACTGTATTTCATTGAAGATGAATTCAGTCCTCTGTTGAATTTAGGTCGATTGCTTTAAATACTAATTTATCCTAAAAGAAACGATTGTCTGTTACTCGCACTTCACATCGCTTGACGCAGGACGGCTACTGGCGCTGAACTAAGGTTTGGAGGTGGCGCGAGGAGGGGGCCATCTCCACCACGTGGGACAGAGTGTCCTGGCTGACCGATGGATACAACCGGGATACCCGGCTGCTTGTCTCTGTTGGGTCGTCCATTGGTGGAGCTTCCGTGGGGGGGGGGCGCAATTGATGGATGGCATAACGGCTGGCCAACGCTTGCCACAGGCTGGCGCACCAGAAGAAATGCGGGCGCGGACGATCGTTAGCCACCTTCTTTAGAGTAAAGAAGTTGACTATGACTCCGGCCATGTAGCTAAAAAAAGAGAAGCAAGTGTAGACCAGCATTATAATGGAAAACACATTTCCCAGTTTCGACAGGATACCCCATACTTCCTCGGCGGCGTTCAGGGCCATCGTGGTGAACTCCGCCCTACTAAATACGTTAGGAATGTGGTATCCCTGTCCGTCTACCTCTACCCCTGCTACTCTTCTGGTCATTAGGTTCGCTACCGCTTTACGTTCGGCGGGAAACATCAGGGCATGCTGGAAAGCTTCCATGTCCTCTCTCGAGTACACCCCATGTGCGCTGATCGGTGAAATCTTCATTAAGGGGATGTTCTCGGTCTCATCGTTTGCTGCCAAACGGATGGGAGAGCGATGGGCTTGCCTGAGCTCTGGTAGCAGCTCTAGCCATTTTCCTTCCAGGTGGAACATTACCGGGAGCCGTCCATCACAATCCACTAGGGATGTATAGAGCTTCCCCCAGTACTCTACCTATGTGGCCAGCGGCTTCTTTGACCAGGTCGCTAATGATATCTGGAGATTCTCGGGCCAGAGCCAATCTGTTTCGCGTGATAATTTCGCGCAGGCGGCATCGCTTTAGGATTGAATCGTAAATCAGGTCGCTCACTTGTTGTTTAACTGCTATTTCTAAAAATAGCAGCTTAGTGAGCACCTGCGCCATTAGATCTGTATTTTGTTGGATTTTTCTAGATTTTTGATAGAAAAATCCCAGCGATGTCTCGAAAATCACCAACAAGCGATTTTGTTCCGTCCGCCAGGCTTGCTGTTGACACAGCACATCTCGTGTGCTGAGACGGAGCGCAAAAACGGTGTCCTGCGTTTCCACGATCACGTATTTGGGCTCTGGTCGATTTTCCTCCCCGGAAAGTGTCATTACAGTAGCGACCCCTTCGTAGAGTACGTCTATACCTTGGTTCATGCATTGGTCGTGGCGTCCCAGGTGACCTCTCCGGACAGGTCATCAAAACAGTAGTTTTCTGTAAAAGAGCAAACTGTACCTGTCCGGAGATTTAACGTGTTTTCTTCTATATTGGCTAGAGCTGTGTAGTCCTGTAGTTTTACAGTAATGGCTGCTGATACGATCACATCCTCATATGTGATGCCATTCACTGTAAATTTTACACTTTGACATTTCCCTGAGGGTTCCAATTGACCCTCCAAGGTAGCGGAGACCTCTGTGGTGCCATTCCTCGTTAAGGCCGTTATGATCCCTCCTCCAATTCAGCTCAAGTCGAGACGACTGTGCTTGTGTGCGTTCACACACGCCTCGGCCTTGAGGTAGTGTAGGTATTTCGCGAGACCTACGGCCACAGCGCTGGTGTGTGAATGCATGCCGCAGTGTTTCAATAGTTGTTGAACGGTAACTAGGCATGCATACACGTGCACTTCCGAAAAATGCCGCTCTTGCACGAGTTGAATTCGTTTTGTTATTTTTCCTGTGGCATTCCTCGGATCCGCGCATGGCCGGACATCCAGCAGGGAAATTCTGGTTATATCCGTGTCCTGATCTGCGCAATCATAAGCTATTTTATTTGCTTCTACGTGAAGTGCGAGTACTAAGAATAAAAATACTTGAGCCCACATTTTGACGAGAGGATCTGTAACAAAAGAAAATTTTTTAAATTTTATGTGTCTATGCTCAAGACGCGCTGTGTGCAGATCCACGGTAGTTCGGGTGGCCGACCCCGGCTCCTTGTCTGGTAACGAGGGGTAGGGGCTGGTTCGACTTCTACCGTGTCTCTTGCCGGCTCTGGTGTGTTTGGAGCGGTGAGTGCGATTTCACTCTCGGAGATTGTCTGTGGTTCCCCAGGTAGTGTAGGTTCGGGATCGGGTATAGAAATATCCGGGGTGGTCGGGTACGGGGGAAGAATTTGCACAATTCTACCCTCCTCTATATCGGGTTCTAAAGAGTCTGATGGTGGCACCTTCCTCCACTCTTCCAATTCCGCTGCCGAAAGGTGGCAAAATTTCAACCGGTTCACGTGAACCTTCCTCTCTCTCCTTCCAAAAACTTCTTTAATTTCCGCATTTACCCCGTTTAGGTGCGTGATTCTATATGGACCTGTCCATTTCTTCGCTAATTTAGCCGATAACCCCGCTTTAATAGCCGGGTTAAATAAATATACCCGGTCGCCCTCTTTAAACTGTATCGGGACGGATTTTTTATTAAATGTCTTGTGTACCCGGTCCGTGGCTTTATTCAAATGTTCACGCGCGTTTTGATGAGCGGTTTTTAATTTTGCTAAAAATTCTGCAACGTAATTACCATCTGACTCATTCTTAGTTTTTAACAGTCTAACAATTTCTTCATACGGTAATTCGATATCCCGGCCGAACATTAAAAAGAATGGACTGTCACCCAACGCCGAGTGCGTCATACTGCTATATGCTGACACCGCAAACGGTAACCACTCGTCCCAGTCTCGATGTTCGTTGTTTATGTAGTGCGACAGTAGATCTTTCAGCGTACGGTGAGATCTTTCCAGGCTACCGTTTGTTTGTGAACGATATGCCGTAGTATAGAGACGGTCTATACCCAGCATTTCACACGTTTGTTTCATAATTTTGGACACGAAATTGGTGCCTAAATCGGTCAGCAGTTGTCGCGGCGTGCCGTGTCTCAGAATAATCCCTTTTACAAATTTTTTCGCGACCGTGGCGGTGGTTTGGTCTTGCATGGGAAAGGCCTCTAAATATCGCGTTGCGGCATCTTGAACCGTCAAGATGTATTTATTCCCCCGGTCGGTGGTGACTAGCGGACCTACGACGTCCATCGCGATTCGGAAAAACGGTTTGCTTGCGGGAGTGAATTTCACGAGAGGAGCCGGACGCATGTGCGGAGAAGTTTTCCTCTGCGTACATAAAATACATTTATTTATGTATTCTTTCACTTCCGCGCGACAGTTAGGCCAGAAAAACCGTGAATTTACTCGCGCTAGTGTTTTCTCAATACCGCCATGTCCTGAAAACGGTGAGTCGTGACAGATTTCGAGAATTTTCTTTCTCATTCGTACGGGTACTACCAATTTATCTTCGAAACGCTCGGCTTCCGTCTTTTTATACAACACCCCGTCCTCGTCTAAATAAAATTTCGAGTCCGCATCGGCTACTAAATCCTTATAAAAAGGCTGTAAACTTGTGTCGTGTTGCTGGTATAATTTTATGTTTTCCCGATCCCAAATAACGGGGTGGTATTCCTGATGGGTTAACGAACGTATCGGTTTTATCCGTGACAAAGCGTCCGCGTTTGAATGTACTTTCCCCGGTCGATATTCGATCTTAAAGTCGTGCTCTGCTAACAGGAGGGACCAGCGCATGAGCCGATTGTTCGGCTCTTTCATGTTCATCAACCATTTTAACGGTTGGTGATCCACGATTGCGGTGAACGAACGACCATACAAATAGCAACGATAGTATTTTATACCCCACACAAGGGCCAAACACTCTCGCTCCGTTGTACTGTAGTTCTGTTCAGCCGCATTTTGCTGACGACTGGCGTATTCTACTGGCATCTTGTGTCCGGTGTAGACTTGGCAAAGAACGGCGCTGATCGCGAAACCTGATGCATCGGTGCATAATACGAACGGCAAATCAAAATTTGGAAATTTTAATATCGGGCTCTCAATTAACGCGTCACGCAGAGTTTCAAACGCGCTCTGTTCCTTGGTTGACCATAAAAATCGCGCATGTTTTTTTGTCAATTCCGTTAACGGTTTTGCAATAACTGCAAAATCTTTCACAAATCGGCGGTAAAAACCGGTGAGACCCAGAAAACAACGAATTTCAGTCACTGAGTTCGGAACGGGGTAGTTTTCGACTACCTTAATCTTCTCCGGATCTGGTTTGATGCCCTAATTACTAACAATGTGTCCCAGATATTTCGTTTCCGTTTGCATGAATTTACATTTTTGCGGATTTAACGTAAGATTCGCGCCGCGGAGTCGATCGAAAATGAGTTTAAGTTTACTTTTATGTTCTTGAATGTTATCCGAACTAAAACAAATGATGTCATCTAAATAAACAAAACAGTGAGTCACGGTTAAACCCGCTAAAACCGTATACATTAGCCGTTGCCAGGTGCTGGGGCTATTAGCGAGACCAAACGACATGCGTTTGCACTCGTAATGACCCCATGGCACTGAGAAGGCGGTCTTCTCCCTGTCGCGAGGATCTACTTCCACTTGCCAATATCCCTTGGTCAGATCCAAAGTAGTAAAACGCGACGCGATTTCTAGTTGATCTAGGGTGTCTTGCAAATTTGGTATCGGGAAGAAGTCCCTTTTTGTGATGGCATTTAACCCGCGATAATCTACACAAAATCTCACCGAACGTTCTCCCCCAGCGGTTTGCTTTTCTACAAGTATAACCGGCGCGGACCATGGTGACGAAGATGGTGTTATAATTCCGTCGGCGAGCATTTCGTCAATTATTGTTTTCATCGTATCCCGACGACTAAATGGAACTCTATACGGAGCCCGAGCTACTGGTGCCGCGTCTCCTGTGCATATCCGATGTTGCACAGTGTCTGCTTTCCCAATGGCTTCCCTTTTTGTTTGAAAATATCCGCGTATTCATTTAAAAAAACTGATAACGACTGTTGGTCACTGGCTGGTAAGTGACCCAGGTCGAAATCCTGAGTCAGCGGTTCGTTCGCGATGTGATTGACCGCGCGCGAGTCTCCCATGTTTACATCGGATTGAGTTTCTGCTGACAATGCAATCGCGAGCGGCATGCGGCCTTCAATCGTAATATCGTTGTTGTTTACATTTAACAGTTGTAATAAAACCCTATTGTCAGCAGAATTCGCGTTTTTAAACAAACTTCGCGCTACTAAAAGTCCGTGCTCTCCTAATTCGATCGGCTCAAGTACGTACAAACCTTTTGCCGCGTTTTTATCCAAATAGGCCATTGTGCGTACAATGTGCCGTGCTGGAATCGTTAAACATTTTCGCAACCGAACGAAATTTTTTAATTCCCGTCGCGAATGTTTCGTTTTTGAATCTATCGGCAGAGTGCCCCCCTCCGTTAAATTCGCGCGTGCCTTGGCGGGCTCGCATCCCAATGTTTGACCTAACTGCGAGGTGCCCCCCCAGTCAAATCCGTACGAACCACGAGTGGCTCGCTTTCTGACAGATGTTCGTTCAAACGAGAAGTGCCCTCCCCTCTTGAACCCGTGCGAAAGTGATCCGAATGATGAGTGCCCCCCTCAATCAGATCTGTGTGAACCACAAGTGGTTCACATTCCGGCAACGTTTTATTCGACTGAGAAGTGCCCCCCTCCGTTGAATCCGTGTGAACCATGAGTGGTTCGCTTGCCAGACCAAAGTGACCCGGGTGAAGAGTGCCCTCCCCAATCGGATCCGTGCGAGCCCTAAATGGCTCTTTTCCTGGCAACGTTTGATTTGACCGAGAGGTGCCCCCCTCCGTTGAATCCGTGTAAAGCCCCCGGGGCTCACTTGCCAGGCGTTGGTGATCCGATTGAAAAGCGTTCTCCCCACTCAGATCCGTATGAACCGCAAGCGGTTCGTAGGTTGCCGCGTTTTTCTCTATTGCGCGGCTCGCGTCCTTTCCTAAATTAGTTACCCTCTGGATTCCTAATACAGGCATCTGACTACCCTTCATCATACAAACGTTTCTCGCGAAGTCTATGGTCACTTTGTGGTTTACTAAAAAATCAACCCCGATCAGTCCGTCTGTTTTGAAACAGAGATCGTCCGGACATACTATAAACCGATGTTTTATTTTAAATGTCCCGGTATTTAACGTTACGGTGGCGGTACCGTCCCGGCACAGCGGGTTCCCGCACACAATTATATCGTTTACCGGTGATATTTTCAATTCTAACTTTGCTGCTGTGGAGCGTTTCAATAAGGAAACGGCTGTAATATACGCAAGTACAAGCGTTAAAATGCCAATAGCAGAGAAATATACTGCCTTGCGTATTTCACTAAAATGCTGTGGACCTCCATAAAATATGTTCAGCTATTTATACGCAAATACAAGCGTTATAATGACAATAGCAGAGAAATATGTTTCCTTGCGTATTTCACTAAAATGTTGTAGACCTCCAAAAAATATGTTCAGATATTGATACAAATTCGTTTCAAATGAGACATATTGCTGTAATATACGCAAGTACAAGCGTTAAAATGCCAATAGCAGAGAAATATACTAGCTTGCGTATTTCACTAAAATGTTGTGGACCTCTATAAAATATGTTCAGATATTGATACAAATTCGTTTCAAATGAGAAATATTGCTGTAATATACGCAAGTACAAGCGTTAAAATGCCAATAGCAGAGAAATATACTGCCTTGCGTATTTCACTAAAATGTTGTGGACCTCCATAAAATATGTTCAGATATTGATACAAATTCGTTTCTAATGAGACATATTGCTGTAATATACGCAAATACAAGCGTTAAAATGCCAATAGCAGAGAAATATATTTCCTTGCGTATTTCACTAAAATGTTGTAGAACTCCATAAAATATGTTCAGATATTGATACAAATTCGTTTCAAATGAGACATATTGCTGTAATATACGCAAATACAAGCGTTATAATGCCAATAGCAGAGAAATATGTTTCCTTGCGTATTTCACTAAAATGTTGTGGACCTCCATAAAATATGTTCAGATATTGATACAAATTCGTTTCAAATGATACATATTGCTGTAATATACGCAAGTACAAGCGTTAAAATGCTAATAGCAGAGAAATATACTGCCTTGCGTATTTCACTAAAATGTTGTGGACCTCCATAAAATATGTTCAGATATTGATAAAAATTCGTTTCAAATGAGACATATTGCGGTAATATACGCAAGTACAAGCGATAAAATGCCAATAGTAGAGAAATATACTGCCTTGCGTATTTCAATAAAATGTTGTGGACCTCCATAAAAAATGTTCAGATATTGATACAGATTCGTTTCAAATGAGACATATTGCTGTAATAAACGCAAGTACTCGCGTTAAAATGCCAATAGCAGAGAAATATACTGCCTTGCGTATTTCACTAAAATGTTGTGGACCTCCATAAAATATGTTCAGATATTGATACAAATTCGTTTCTAATGAGACATATTGCTGTAATATACGCAAGTACAAGCGTTAAAATGCCAATAGCAGAGAAATATACTGCCTTGCGTATTTCACTAAAATGTTGTGGACCTCCATAAAATATGTTCAGATATTGATACAAATTCGTTTCTAATGAGACATATTGCTGTAATATATGCAAGTATAAGCGTTAAAATGCCAATAGCAGAGAAATATACTGCCTTGCGTATTTCACTAAAATGTTGTGGGCCTCCATAAAATATGTGCAGATATTGATACAAATTCGTTTCCAATGAGACATATTGCTGTAATATACGCAAGTACAAGCGTTAAAATGCCAATAGCAGAGAAATATACTGCCTTGCGTATTTCACTAAAATGCTGTGGATCTCCATAAAATATGTTCAGCTATTTATACAAATTCGTTTCCAATGAGACATATTGCTGTAATATACGCAAATACAAGCGTTAAAATGCCAATAGCAGAGAAATATACTGCCTTGCGTATTTCACTAAAATGTTGTGGACCTCCATAAAATATGTTCAGATATTGATACAAATTCGTTTCTAATGAGACATATTGCTGTAATATACGTAAATACAAGCGTTAAAATGCCAATAGCAGAGAAATATATTTCCTTGCGTATTTCACTAAAATGTTGTAGACCTCCATAAAATATGTTCAGATATTGATACAAATTCGTTTCAAATGAGACATATTGCTGTAATATACGCAAGTACAAGCGTTAAAATGCCAATAGCAGAGAAATATACTAGCTTGCGTATTTCACTAAAATGTTGTGGACCTCTATAAAATATGTTCAGATATTGATACAAATTCGTTTCAAATGAGAAATATTGCTGTAATATACGCAAGTACAAGCGTTAAAATGCCAATAGCAGAGAAATATACTGCCTTGCGTATTTCACTAAAATGTTGTGGACCTCCATAAAATATGTTCAGATATTGATACAAATTCGTTTCTAATGAGACATATTGCTGTAATATACGCAAATACAAGCGTTAAAATGCCAATAGCAGAGAAATATATTTCCTTGCGTATTTCACTAAAATGTTGTAGAACTCCATAAAATATGTTCAGATATTGATACAAATTCGTTTCAAATGAGACATATTGCTGTAATATACGCAAATACAAGCGTTATAATGACAATAGCAGAGAAATATGTTTCCTTGCGTATTTCACTAAAATGTTGTGGACCTCCATAAAATATGTTCAGATATTGATACAAATTCGTTTCAAGTGATACATATTGCTGTAATATACGCAAGTTCAAGCGTTAAAATGCTAATAGCAGAGAAATATACTGCCTTGCGTATTTCACTAAAATGTTGTGGACCTCCATAAAATATGTTCAGATATTGATACAAATTCGTTTCAAATGAGACATATTGCGGTAATATACGCAAGTACAAGCGATAAAATGCCAATAGTAGAGAAATATACTGCCTTGCGTATTTCAATAAAATGTTGTGGACCTCCATAAAAAATGTTCAGATATTGATACAGATTCGTTTCAAATGAGATATATTGCTGTAATATACGCAAATACAAGCGTTAAAATGCCAATAGCTGAGAAATATATTTCCTTGCGTATTTTACTAAAATGCTGTGGACCTCCATAAAATATGTTCAGATATTGATACAAATTCGTTTCCAATGAGACATATTGCTGTAATATACGCAAATACAAGCGTAAATATGCCAATAGCAGAGAAATATATTTCCTTGCGTTTTTCACTAAAATGTTGTAGAACTCCATAAAATATGTTCAGATATTGATACAAATTCGTTTCAAATGTGACATATTGCTGTAATATACGCAAGTACAAGCGTTAAAATGCCAATAGCAGAGAAATATACTGCCTTGCGTATTTCACTAAAATGTTGTGGGCCTCCATAAAATATGTTCAGATATTGATACAAATTCGTTTCAAATGAGAAATATTGCTGTAATATACGCAAGTACAAGCGTTAAAATGCCAATAGCAGAGAAATATACTGCCTTGCGTATTTCACTAAAATGTTGTGGACCTCCATAAAATATGTTCAGATATTGATACAAATTCGTTTCATATGAGACATATTGCTGTAATATACGCAAATACAAGCGTTAAAATTTCAATAGCAGAGAAATATATTTACTTGCGTATTTCACTAAAATGTTGTAGACCTCCATAAAATATGTTCAGATAGTGATACAAATTCGTTTCAAATGAGACATATTGCTGTAATATACGCAAGTACAAGCGTTAAAATGCCAATAACAGAGAAATATAGTGCCTTGCATGTTTCACTAAAATGTTGTGGACCTCCATAAAAAATGTTCAGTTATTGATACAAATTCGTTTCAAATGAGACATTTTGCTGTAATATACGCAAATACAAGCGTTAAAATGCCAATAGCACAGAAATATATTTCCTTGCGTATTTCACTAAAACCCCCCTGCGGGTGGGGGTTAGAATTCACCCGCAGCACCTCTGCTGGTCGTAAGAGGCGACCAATGGGCGAGGAAGGTACCTCGTAAAAAACACACAGTTCCATCTGAACTTTTACCGGAAGATTAGTGAGCCAATCTTCTGCGGACTTTTATTTCTTATTATTTTGCTCACCCGCGTGTTTGCCGTGCGTGGAGACCCGTAAGGAAGGAGAAGATGATCCTGGTGGTTGAGCTTACACGCAACACACCTCTTTGGCTTCGGATTCTTGCGAAACGGGCGGTCTGATACTAACCCTATCTGACCAATCGGCTTGCCGTTACGTTCTGTGTACCGGTAAGGTGAGTCCCACGACCCTGGAGGTAAGTCTTCAGACGTTGGAGAGAGTGGCTCGCAGCGTTCTGAAGCTTATTGCCAGGTGAGGGGGACTATATCTCCTGGTTAGCCTTGGCGATCACACCAGTTTGTGGTGTGACGTCCCAAATTGTGGCTCCGTGGTGGGTGGGGAGACCAGGAGATGAAACGTTCTATTTGTTTATGGCAAACCAAATTAAAACCCCGGGGGCCCCTCCCCCAAAAAGATCTCGTCCGTTATCGGACGAGGGAGAAAATTTCTTAAAGGGCGAAAATAAGTTTTCGCCCAAGTATCTTGTTCTAAAGAGAACCGAAGAAGGAAAATCAATTTCGGAAATCTCCTGTTTTGGCTTAGCGAGGTCCCTGAACGAGTTGGCTGGTGGAGAACCAAAATCCACCAAACGGCTTCGTGATGGAACCCTCCTTGTGGAAACGGCTAATTCGTCACAAACGAAGGCTTTGTTAAAAGCGAATGTTTTATTTGGCATGCCAATAGCAGTCGAAGCTCACAAATCCCTCAACACGTGTCAGGGCGTAATATCTTGTTACGACCTGTTATATGTTGAGATGGATGAGTGTACGCGAGAACTTGCGAGCCAAGGCGTTATAACGTGTCGACGGCTTACTACAAAGAAAAACGGTGAGGTAAAGAATACCACATCTGTTGTATTAACTTTCGCGCTGGACAAGCTTCCAGAAAAGATTAAGGTTGGCTTTCATAGTTGCTCTGTGAGACCATACTTTCCTCGACCAATGCGTTGCTTTAAATGCCAGAAGTTCGGGCACACTGCATCTCGTTGTGACGCACAGGCTGTGTGTCCACGGTGCAGTGAGCAGGAGCATTTGGGCGAGGAATGTAAGGGTCCGGTCCGCTGCGTAAATTGTACTGGCAATCATCCATCTTTTTTTTCTGATTGCCCACGCAATCAGGAAGAAAAAAAGATTATTGAAATCAAAATTGTTGATAAACTTTCCTATTTCGACGCACGGAAGAAATTCAAAGCACAGTCTAGTCCTGTGTTTAGCCGTTCTTTCGCTTCAATCGCAGCAACAACTGTCATTACAAAATCTATTGGCATTCAAACAGACACTGTTCCTTCCCCTAATATTACTACAACCCTTACAAAATTAACTCCTGTTAAAACAAATATTCCCAAATCCAATGTTACTCCTAATTTAAAATCTATTTCGAAACCAGCTACCAAAATTACATGTCAAAAAAATACAAAAGCCAAGCCAAAGATAAAAATTACCCATTTAAAGGCAAGTCCATCTACTTCGCCGAAAATTTGTTCAAAGAAAAATACAATGGAGGTTCGAGAAACATCTGATGTTTCAAGTTCTTCCATCTCCAAATTTCTTTCCAATTCTTCGAGATCCTCTTCTCCAATGGAAGTAACAACAATTAAACTTTCCAGGCCAGAGCGAGATAAATCTTCCATTACTCAATAATGCCTCCCATACTACAATGGAATTGTAATGGTTTCTACAGCCATTTTGAAGAATTTAAAGCTCTCAATGCCGAGCAGACTCCCTCTTGCATTTGCTTACAAGAAACACATTTTCAAGACACCAGAGCTGTTTCACTACGAGGTTTCTCAGTATTTCGTACTGATGTGCCTACTGATGGCCAAGCTCGTGGTGGAGTAGCGATTCTGGTTCGCGAAAATGTGTATTGTGAGGAGATTGCTTTGAATTCTGAATTACAAGCTGTAGCTGTCCGTGTTGCTATTCCTTTTCTGGTCACTTTATGTTCTATCTATCTTCCGCCAAACGACAATGTCGATATGCGTGATATCGTTAAATTGATTTTCAATTGCCTGCTCCATTCATTCTTATGGGCGATTTCAACGCTCATAATCCTGAAAGGGGATCAGGTACGATTAATCAACGCGGTAGACGCTTGGAACACCTATTCACTGCAAGTACACATGTCATCTTAAATGAAGGTAGTATGACACATTTTTCTGCCGCGTGGAGATCTTTCACTGCGATTGATCTAACGATCTGTTCTGCAGCAATAGCTCCATTGTTTGAGTGGCATGTGTACTCAGACTTGCAACAAAGTGACCACTTTCCGATCATTCTGAAAGTTCTGCAGAGCTCAGATTCTGATGCTCGTTGTCCGAAATGGGCTTTAAAGCGAGCAGATTGGAATCTGTTCTCGGAGTTGGCCGTATTTGGTGAAAATGATTTCGTTGACGTGGACGACCATGTTCGGTATTTCACGGATGCAATCAAGTCTGCTGCACAAGAGAGTATTCCTCTAACACCTATTCATTCTAATAGAATACCCGTTCCCTGGTGGAACGATGAGTGCAAGATTGCTATCCGAGAAAAACGACGTATTTTTCGCCATTTCAGGCGATTTCCAACCACCAAGAATATGATCCATTACTTCCAAGCCAAGGCAAAAGCTAGAAGAATTGTTCGGAAGAGTAAGAAAGCGTCATGGCAGAAATACATTTCTTCCATTACAACCTCCACTCCAGTTTCAAAGGTATGGGAGAGGGTCAGAAATATATCTGGCCGCTCAAAATCTAGCACTGTTTCTGGCCTAAAAATTAATGGCAATGTCATTACCTGTCGGTCTGATGTTGCTAATATTATAGCATCCACTTTCGCGGATACTTCAAGTTCCAATCACTATCCAGCTGAGTTCCTCGCTCGAAAATCAATCTTGGAACGTCAATGTCTCAATTTTGTTTCGCCGGGCGATGAAATCTACAATCTTTCTTTCAGCGTGGATGAACTTGAAAGTGCGATTTCAGATTCTCACGACAGCGCTCCTGGACCTGATTCTATTCACTACCAGATGCTTCGCCATTTGAATCCTGCTGGAAAAACATTTCTTTTACAAATGTATAATCGCATTTGGTTTTCCGGTATCTGCCCAACACCATGGCGTGATGCGATCATTGTACCAATCCCAAAGCCTGGAAAAGATAAAACACTGCCATCTAGCTATCGCCCAGTCTCGCTTACCAGTTGTGCCTGCAAGCTCTTGGAACGCATGATCAACAGGCGTCTTGTTTGGTTCCTGGAATCAAACAACCTGTTGAATAACATCCAGTGCGGCTTCCGCCGTTACCGTTCCACTGCAGACCACCTGGTAAGACTTGAATCAACCATCCGGGATGCTTTTCTCAACAAGCAACATATGGTAGCTGTGTTTTTTGATATAGCCCGGGCCTATGATACCACATGGCGTTTTGGTATTATGCGCACTTTACACTCCTGGGGCTTGAGAGGTAATCTTCCCATATTTCTTGAAAGCTTTCTTTCCTTAAGGAAGTTTCAAGTTCGTGTGGGAAATGAACTCTCCAACATTTTTACTCAAGAAAACGGAGTACCGCAAGGGTCTATTCTGAGTGTCACGTTGTTTGCCGTGGCCATCAACGGTGTTGCACAATGTATTCGTTCACCTGTGCTGGGATCCCTGTACGTGGACGACTTGGCGATTTTCTGCAGTTCTCGCAATATGGCTTCCATAGAGCGTCAGCTGCAGTTAACAATCAATCGTCTTCATACTTGGGCTACTGAGCACGGTTTCGTATTTTCTGCGGCCAAGACGGAGTGCATTCACTTTTGTCAACGCCGTCACCTTCACTTAGATCCTGTTCTTTCTCTCAACGGTACTGATCTTCCATTTGTGGAAACTGTCCGTTTTCTTGGTCTTCTATTTGACAAGAAGCTTAACTGGCGTGTCCATCTTGTGGCTTTGAAGGCAAAATGTCGGCTTTCTTTAAATCTATTGCGAGTTCTTTCTTCCAAATCGTGGGGTGCCGATAGAATTTCTATGCTGCGCCTGTATCGGGCTTTGATACGCTCCAAGCTGGACTATGGCTGTATCGCTTACGCGTCTGCCAGGCCATCCGTTATCAAAACCATTGATACGATACACCATACTGGTATTCGTCTTGCTACTGGTGCTTTTCGTACCAGCCCAATACCAAGTTTATTGTGCGAAGCTGGCGAGCCTTCTCTGTATGATCGTCGCAGGCTTTTGACCATGAACTACACGGCAGCCATGAAGACGAAACCATATCACCTGGTTTTTGACACTGTCTTTGGTCATCAGTTTGCGGAGATTTATGACAGAAGGGCTCGTTCGGTGGGTTCCTTTTCTATCAGATCTCGCAATACTTTTAGAGAGGTTACTTTTGAACTTCCTTCAACCTCAGACACTTCTTTCAGCCCCTTTCCACCATGGACATTCTCCCGTCCGAATACCAACTATGCGCTTTCAAAGCTGGATCGATCCGCTACTCCACCCATTCTGTTCCAACGTGAGTTTGCTCGAATCATTGCCAACTATCGGCAATGGATTCGCATTTACACGGACGGTTCGAAGAGCAACGACAGGGTTGCATGTGCTTATATATCGGCAAGAGGTGCATGTGAGTTTCGTCTTCACAAACTCTCGTCCGTATACACGGCAGAGCTGTATGCACTCTACCAAGCACTTCTCTATATTTGCAGACTCGCACGTAATTCTTTTGTTATTGTGTCAGACTCAATGAGCGCTTTGAAAGCGATTGATTATTTGTACCCTAAACATCCTCTCTTGCAGCAGATACAAGCAACCTTGATGACACTATCGTCAAAAGGGTCTATCGTGCGCTTTATTTGGGTACCGAGTCATGTTGGTATTCGCGGGAATGAAGCAGCTGATGCAGCAGCTAAGCGAGCTTTGTCCAAGGCCACCATTGATTGTGATCGGGTGCTTGCTGATGACCTCAAAGGTTATTTTAAGCATCTGATCATGAATCAGTGGCAGGAAAGGTGGAGTCATATAGTTTCCAACAAGCTTAAAAATGTTAAGCACAACGTAAGGCCATGGGATTCTTCCCATAGGGCATCCCGAAAGGAGGAGGTCGCTGTGGCGAGACTCCGAATAGGGCACACCTGGTGGACGCATGGTCATCTTCTGCGCCGTGAGGAGGCTCCGATGTGCGAAACGTGTGACACTGCTTTGACAGTGGCGCACGTTTTGTTGGAGTGCTCCCAGTTTACCGAGCAGCGAAACAGGGCGGGTCTGTCACTTGACCTGTCGGTGGCCCTTGGTGACCATTCGACACTCATTGACAGAGTCGTGCTGTTCCTCAGGAATACAGGTCTATTTGCCTTTATTTAAAAGTGCTAGTTTTGTCATTAATTTAATTTATACACGTATTTTTTTTTATATTCAATAATATTTTACAATAACTTTAATTTTTACAATTTTAAGCATGTACATTTTATTCATTTTTTTATAAACATTTTTAAATCCTCTTAATTAATATTTTACATTTTATAGATTTTAAGCTTACAATATTATTTTTACATATATTTTAAAATGTTAGTTTATTTCATTATTTAGTTTATGGCGTGAATAGCCCAAGAGGCTGATACGCCTTTAAATTTTAATCCTACCTACCTACCTAGACTTATATTGCTGTAATATACGCAAATACAAGCGTTAAAATGCCAATAGCAGAGAAATATATTTCCTTGCGTATTTCACTAAAATGTTGCAGACCTCCATAAAATATGTTCAGATATTGATACAAATTCGTTTCAAATGAGACATATTGCTGTAATATACGCAAGTACAAGCGTTAAAATGCCAATAGCAGAGAAATATACTGCCTTGCGTATTTCACTAAAATTTGGTGGACCTCCATAAAATATGTTCAGATATTGATACAAATTCGTTTCCAATGAGACATATTGCTGTAATATACGCAAATACAAGCGTTAAAATTCCAATAGCAGAGAAATATATTTCCTTGCGTATTTCACTAAAATGTTGTAGACCTCCATAAAATATGTACAGATATTGATACAAATTCGTTTCAAATGAGACATGTTGCTGTAATATACGCAAGTGCAAGCGATAAAATGCCAATAGCAGAGAAATATACTGCCTTGCATATTTCACTAAAATGTTGTGGACCTCCATAAAATATGTTCAGATATTGATACAAATTCGTTTCATATGAGACATATTGCTGTAATATACGCAAATACAAGCGTTAAAATGCCAATAGCAGAGAAATATATTTCCTTGCGTATTTCACTAAAATGTTGTAGAACTCCATAAAATATGTTCAGATATTGATACAAATTCGTTTCAAATGAGACATATAGCTGTAATATACGCAAGTACAAGCGTTAAAATGCCAATAGCAGAGAAATATACTGCCTTGCGTATTTCACTAAAATTTGGTGGACCGCCATAAAATATGTTCAGATATTGATACAAATTCGTTTCCAATGAGACATATTGCTGTAATATACGCAAATACAAGCGTTAAAATGCCAATAGCAGAGAAATATATTTCCTTGCGTATTTCACTAAAATGTTGTAGAACTCCATAAAATATGTTCAGATATTGATACAAATTCGTTTCAAATGAGACATATAGCTGTAATATACGCAAGTACAAGCGTTAAAATGCCAATAGCAGAGAAATATACTGCCTTGCGTATTTCACTAAAATTAGGTGGACCGCCATTAAATATGTTCAGATATTGATACAAATTCGTTTCCAATGAGACATATTGCTGTAATATACGCAAATACAAGCGTTAAAATTCCAATAGCAGAGAAATATATTTCCTTGCGTATTTCACTAAAATGTTGTAGACCTCCATAAAATATGTTCAGATATTGATACAAATTCGTTTCAAATGAGACATATTGCGGTAATATACGCAAGTACAAGCGATAAAATGCCAATAGCAGAGAATTATACTGCCTTGCATATTTCACTAAAATGATGTAGACCTCCATAAAATATGTTCAGATATTGATACAAATTCGTTTCAAATGAGACATATTGCTGTAACATACGCAAATACAAGCGTTAAAATGCCAATAGCACAGAAATATATTTCCTTGCGTATTTCACTAAAATGTTGTAGAACTCCATAAAATATGTTCAGATATTGATACAAATTCGTTTCAAACGAGACATATTGCTGTAATATACGCAAATACAAGCGTTAAAATGCCAATAGCAAAGAAATTTAATTTCCATGCGTATTTCACTAAAATTTTGTAGAACTCTATAAAATATGTTCAGATATTGATACAAATTCGTTTCAAATGAGAAATATTGCTGTAATATACGCAAGTACTAGCGGTTTAATGCCAATAGCAGAGAAATATACTGCCTTGCGTATTTCACTAAAATGTTGTGGACCTCCATAAAATATGTTCAGATATTGATACAAATTCGTTTCTAATGAGACATATTGCTGTAATATACGCAAATACAAGCGTTAAATTGCCAATAGCAGAGAAATATATTTCCTTGCGTGTTTCACTAAAATGTTGTAGAACTCCATAAAATATGTTCAGATATTGATACAAATTCGTTTCAAACGAGACATATTGCTGTAATATACGCAAATACAAGCGTTAAAATGCCAATAGCAAAGAAATTTAATTTCCATGCGTATTTCACTAAAATTTTGTAGAACTCTATAAAATATGTTCAGATATTGATACAAATTCGTTTCAAATGAGAAATATTGCTGTAATATACGCAAGTACTAGCGGTTAAATGCCAATAGCAGAGAAATATACTGCCTTGCGTATTTCACTAAAATGTTGTGGACCTCCATAAAATATGTTCAGATATTGATACAAATTCGTTTTTAATGAGACATATTGCTGTAATATACGCAAATACAAGCGTTAAAATGCCAATAGCAGAGTAATATATTTCCTTGCGTATTTCACTAAAATGTTGTAGACCTCCATAAAATATGTTCAGATATTGATACAAATTCGTTTCAAATGAGACATATTGCTGTAACATACGCAAATACAAGCGTTAAAATGCCAATAGCACAGAAATATATTTCCTTGCGTATTTCACTAAAATGTTGTAGAACTCCATAAAATATGTTCAGATATTGATACAAATTCGTTTCCAATGAGACATATTGCTGTAATATACGCAAATACAAGCGTTAAAATGCCAATAGCAGAGAAATATATTTCCTTGCGTATTTCACTAAAATGTTGTAAAACATGTTCAGATATTGATACAAATTCGTTTCAAATGAGACTTATATTGCTGTAATATACGCAAATACAAGCGTTAAAATGCCAATAGCAGAGAAATATATTTCCTTGCGTATTTCACTAAAATGTTGCAGACCTCCATAAAATATGTTCAGATATTGATACAAATTCGTTTCAAATGAGACATATTGCTGTAATATACGCAAGTTCAAGCGTTAAAATGCCAATAGCAGAGAAATATACTGCCTTGCGTATTTCACTAAAATTTGGTGGACCTCCATAAAATATGTTCAGATATTGATACAAATTCGTTTCCAATGAGACATATTGCTGTAATATACGCAAATACAAGCGTTAAAATTCCAATAGCAGAGAAATATATTTCCTTGCGTATTTCACTAAAATGTTGTAGACCTCCATAAAATATGTACAGATATTGATACAAATTCGTTTCAAATGAGACATGTTGCTGTAATATACGCAAGTGCAAGCGATAAAATGCCAATAGCAGAGAAATATACTGCCTTGCATATTTCACTAAAATGTTGTGGACCTCCATAAAATATGTTCAGATATTGATACAAATTCGTTTCATATGAGACATATTGCTGTAATATACGCAAATACAAGCGTTAAAATGCCAATAGCAGAGAAATATATTTCCTTGCGTATTTCACTAATATGTTGTAGAACTCCATAAAATATGTTCAGATATTGATACAAATTCGTTTCAAATGAGACATATAGCTGTAATATACGCAAGTACAAGCGTTAAAATGCCAATAGCAGAGAAATATACTGCCTTGCGTATTTCACTAAAATTTGGTGGACCGCCATAAAATATGTTCAGATATTGATACAAATTCGTTTCCAATGAGACATATTGCTGTAATATACGCAAATACAAGCGTTAAAATGCCAATAGCAGAGAAATATATTTCCTTGCGTATTTCACTAAAATGTTGTAGAACTCCATAAAATATGTTCAGATATTGATACAAATTCGTTTCAAATGAGACATATAGCTGTAATATACGCAAGTACAAGCGTTAAAATGCCAATAGCAGAGAAATATACTGCCTTGCGTATTTCACTAAAATTTGGTGGACCGCCATAAAATATGTTCAGATATTGATACAAATTCGTTTCCAATGAGACATATTGCTGTAATATACGCAAATACAAGCGTTAAAATTCCAATAGCAGAGAAATATATTTCCTTGCGTATTTCACTAAAATGTTGTAGACCTCCATAAAATATGTTCAGATATTGATACAAATTCGTTTCAAATGAGACATATTGCGGTAATATACGCAAGTACAAGCGATAAAATGCCAATAGCAGAGAATTATACTGCCTTGCATATTTCACTAAAATGTTGTAGACCTCCATAAAATATGTTCAGATATTGATACAAATTCGTTTCAAATGAGACATATTGCTGTAACATACGCAAATACAAGCGTTAAAATGCCAATAGCACAGAAATATATTTCCTTGCGTATTTCACTAAAATGTTGTAGAACTCCATAAAATATGTTCAGATATTGATACAAATTCGTTTCAAACGAGACATATTGCTGTAATATACGCAAATACAAGCGTTAAAATGCCAATAGCAAAGAAATTTAATTTCCATGCGTATTTCACTAAAATTTTGTAGAACTCTATAAAATATGTTCAGATATTGATACAAATTCGTTTCAAATGAGAAATATTGCTGTAATATACGCAAGTACTAGCGGTTAAATGCCAATAGCAGAGAAATATACTGCCTTGCGTATTTCACTAAAATGTTGTGGACCTCCATAAAATATGTTCAGATATTGATACAAATTCGTTTTTAATGAGACATATTGCTGTAATATACGCAAATACAAGCGTTAAAATGCCAATAGCAGAGTAATATATTTCCTTGCGTATTTCACTAAAATGTTGTAGACCTCCATAAAATATGTTCAGATATTGATACAAATTCGTTTCAAATGAGACATATTGCTGTAACATACGCAAATACAAGCGTTAAAATGCCAATAGCACAGAAATATATTTCCTTGCGTATTTCACTAAAATGTTGTAGAACTCCATAAAATATGTTCAGATATTGATACAAATTCGTTTCCAATGAGACATATTGCTGTAATATACGCAAATACAAGCGTTAAAATGCCAATAGCAGAGAAATATATTTCCTTGCGTATTTCACTAAAATGTTGTAAAATATGTTCAGATATTGATACAAATTCGTTTCAAATGAGACTTATATTGCTGTAATATACGCAAATACAAGCGTTAAAATGCCAATAGCAAAGAAATATATTTCCTTGCGTATTTCACTAAAATGTTGCAGACCTCCATAAAATATGTTCAGATATTGATACAAATTCGTTTCAAATGAGACATATTGCTGTAATATACGCAAGTACAAGCGTTAAAATGCCAATAGCAGAGAAATATACTGCCTTGCGTATTTCACTAAAATGTTGTGGACCTCCATAAAATATGTTCAGATATTGATACAAATTCGTTTCCAATGAGACATATTGCTGTAATATACGCAAATACAAGCGTTAAAATTCCAATAGCAGAGAAATATATTTCCTTGCGTATTTCACTAAAATGTTGTAGACCTCCATAAAATATGTACAGATATTGATACAAATTCGTTTCAAATGAGACATATAGCTGTAATATACGCAAGTACAAGCGTTAAAATGCCAATAGCAGAGAAATATACTGCCTTGCGTATTTCACTAAAATTTGGTGGACCGCCATAAAATATGTTCAGATATTGATACAAATTCGTTTCCAATGAGACATATTGCTGTAATATACGCAAATACAAGCGTTAAAATTCCAATAGCAGAGAAATATATTTCCTTGCGTATTTCACTAAAATGTTGTAGACCTCCATAAAATATGTTCAGATATTGATACAAATTCGTTTCAAATGAGACATATTGCGGTAATATACGCAAGTACAAGCGATAAAATGCCAATAGCAGAGAATTATACTGCCTTGCATATTTCACTAAATTGTTGTGGACCTCCATAAAATATGTTCAGATATTGATACAAATTCGTTTCATATGAGACATATTGCTGTAATATACGCAAATACAAGCGTTAAAATGCCAATAGCAGAGAAATATATTTCCATGCGTATTTCACTAAAATGTTGTAGAACTCCATAAAATATGTTCAGATATTGATACAAATTCGTTTCAAATGAGACATATTGCTGTATTATACGCAAATACAAGCGTTAAAATGCCAATAGCAGAGAAATATATTTCCTTGCGTATTACACTAAAATGTTGTAGACCTCCATAAAATATGTTCAGATATTGATACAAATTCGTTTCAAATGAGACATATTGCTGTAATATACGCAAGTACAAGCGATAAAATGCCAATAGCAGAGAAATATACTGCCTTGCGTATTTCACTAAAATGTTGTGGACCTCCATAAAATATGTTCAGATATTGATACAAATTCGTTTCCAATGAGACATATTGCTGTAATATACGCAAATACAAGCGTTAAAATTCTAATAGCAGAGAAATATATTTACTTGCGTATTTCACTAAAATGTTGTAGACCTCCATAAAATATGTTCAGATATTGATACAAATTCGTTTCAAATGAGACATATTGCTGTAATATACGCAAGTACATGCGATAAAATGCCAATAGCAGAGAAATATACTGCCTTGCATATTTCACTAAAATGTTGTGGACCTCCATAAAATATGTTCAGATATTGATACAAATTCGTTTCATATGAGACATATTGCTGTAATATACGCAAGTACAAGCGTTGAAATGCTAATAGCAGAGAAATATATTTACTTGCGTATTTCACTAAAATGTTGTAGACCTCCATAAAATATGTTCAGATATTGATACAAATTCGTTTCAAATGAGACATATTGCTGTAATATACGCAAGTACAAGCGATAAAATGCCAATAGTAGAGAAATATACTGCCTTGCGTATTTCAATAAAATGTTGTGGACCTCCATAAAAATGTTCAGATATTGATACAGATTCGTTTCAAATGAGACATATTGCTGTAATAAACGCAAGTACTCGCGTTAAAATGCCAATAGCAGAGAAATATACTGCCTTGCGTATTTCACTAAAATGTTGTGGACCTCCATAAAATATGTTCAGATATTGATACAAATTCGTTTCTAATGAGACATATTGCTGTAATATACGCAAATACAAGCGTTAAAATGCCAATAGCAGAGAAATATATTTCCTTGCGTATTTCACTAAAATGTTGTAGAACTCCATAAAATATGTTCAGATATTGATACTAATTCGTTTCAAATGAGACATATTGCTGTAATATACGCAAGTACAAGCGTTAAAATGCTAATAGCAGAGAAATATACTGCCTTGCGTATTTCACTAAAATGTTGTGGACCTACATAAAATTTGTTCAGATATTGATACAAATTCGTTTCTAATGAGACATATTGCTGTAATATACGCAAATACAAGCGTTAAAATGCCAATAGCTGAGAAATATATTTCCTTGCGTATTTCACTAAAATGCTGTGGACCTCCATAAAATATGTTCAGATATTGATACAAATTCGTTTCCAATGAGACATATTGCTGTAATATACGCAAATACAAGCGTTAAAATGCCAATAGCAGAGAAATATACTGCCTTGCGTATTTCACTAAAATGTTGTGGAGCTCCATAAAATATGTTCAGATATTGATACAAATTCGTTTCCAATGAGACATATTGCTGTAATATACGCAAAAACAAGCGTTAAAATGCCAATAGCAGAGAAATATATTTCCTTGCGTATTTCACTAAAATGTTGTAGAACTCCATAAAATATGTTCAGATATTGATACAAATTCGTTTCAAATGAGACATATTGCTGTAATATACGCAAGTACAAGCGTCAAAAATGCCAATAGCAGAGAAATATACTGCCTTGCGTATTACACTAAAATGTTGTGGGCCTCCATAAAATATGTTCAGATATTGATACAAATTCGTTTCAAATGAGAAATATTGCTGTAATATACGCAAGTACAAGCGTTAAAATGCCAATAGCAGAGAA
>OX122905.1:2500-12500 GCA_944738965.1 Nebria brevicollis
ACCTAACCTAACCTAACCTAACCTAACCTAACCTAACCTAACCTAACCTAACCTAACCTAACCTAACCTAACCTAACCTAACCTAACCTAACCTAACCTAACCTAACCTAACCTAACCTAACCTAACCTAACCTAACCTAACCTAACCTAACCTAACCTAACCTAACCTAACCTAACCTAACCTAACCTAACCTAACCTAACCTAACCTAACCTAACCTAACCTAACCTAACCTAACCTAACCTAACCTAACCTAACCTAACCTAACCTAACCTAACCTAACCTAACCTAACCTAACCTAACCTAACCTAACCTAACCTAACCTAACCTAACCTAACCTAACCTAACCTAACCTAACCTAACCTAACCTAACCTAACCTAACCTAACCTAACCTAACCTAACCTAACCTAACCTAACCTAACCTAACCTAACCTAACCTAACCTAACCTAACCTAACCTAACCTAACCTAACCTAACCTAACCTAACCTAACCTAACCTAACCTAACCTAACCTAACCTAACCTAACCTAACCTAACCTAACCTAACCTAACCTAACCTAACCTAACCTAACCTAACCTAACCTAACCTAACCTAACCTAACCTAACCTAACCTAACCTAACCTAACCTAACCTAACCTAACCTAACCTAACCTAACCTAACCTAACCTAACCTAACCTAACCTAACCTAACCTAACCTAACCTAACCTAACCTAACCTAACCTAACCTAACCTAACCTAACCTAACCTAACCTAACCTAACCTAACCTAACCTAACCTAACCTAACCTAACCTAACCTAACCTAACCTAACCTAACCTAACCTAACCTAACCTAACCTAACCTAACCTAACCTAACCTAACCTAACCTAACCTAACCTAACCTAACCTAACCTAACCTAACCTAACCTAACCTAACCTAACCTAACCTAACCTAACCTAACCTAACCTAACCTAACCTAACCTAACCTAACCTAACCTAACCTAACCTAACCTAACCTAACCTAACCTAACCTAACCTAACCTAACCTAACCTAACCTAACCTAACCTAACCTAACCTAACCTAACCTAACCTAACCTAACCTAACCTAACCTAACCTAACCTAACCTAACCTAACCTAACCTAACCTAACCTAACCTAACCTAACCTAACCTAACCTAACCTAACCTAACCTAACCTAACCTAACCTAACCTAACCTAACCTAACCTAACCTAACCTAACCTAACCTAACCTAACCTAACCTAACCTAACCTAACCTAACCTAACCTAACCTAACCTAACCTAACCTAACCTAACCTAACCTAACCTAACCTAACCTAACCTAACCTAACCTAACCTAACCTAACCTAACCTAACCTAACCTAACCTAACCTAACCTAACCTAACCTAACCTAACCTAACCTAACCTAACCTAACCTAACCTAACCTAACCTAACCTAACCTAACCTAACCTAACCTAACCTAACCTAACCTAACCTAACCTAACCTAACCTAACCTAACCTAACCTAACCTAACCTAACCTAACCTAACCTAACCTAACCTAACCTAACCTAACCTAACCTAACCTAACCTAACCTAACCTAACCTAACCTAACCTAACCTAACCTAACCTAACCTAACCTAACCTAACCTAACCTAACCTAACCTAACCTAACCTAACCTAACCTAACCTAACCTAACCTAACCTAACCTAACCTAACCTAACCTAACCTAACCTAACCTAACCTAACCTAACCTAACCTAACCTAACCTAACCTAACCTAACCTAACCTAACCTAACCTAACCTAACCTAACCTAACCTAACCTAACCTAACCTAACCTAACCTAACCTAACCTAACCTAACCTAACCTAACCTAACCTAACCTAACCTAACCTAACCTAACCTAACCTAACCTAACCTAACCTAACCTAACCTAACCTAACCTAACCTAACCTAACCTAACCTAACCTAACCTAACCTAACCTAACCTAACCTAACCTAACCTAACCTAACCTAACCTAACCTAACCTAACCTAACCTAACCTAACCTAACC
The DNA here is from genome assembly GCA_944738965.1 of Nebria brevicollis. NCBI lineage: Eukaryota > Metazoa > Arthropoda > Insecta > Coleoptera > Carabidae > Nebria > Nebria brevicollis. The sequence continues at coordinate 4,539 of OX122905.1, forward strand.
TAACCTAACCTAACCTAACCTAACCTAACCTAATCTAACCTAACCTAACCTAACCTAACCTAACCTAACCTAACCTAACCTAACCTAACCTAACCTAACCTAACCTAACCTAACCTAACCTAACCTAACCTAACCTAACCTAACCTAACCTAACCTAACCTAACCTAACCTAACCTAACCTAACCTAACCTAACCTAACCTAACCTAACCTAACCTAACCTAACCTAACCTAACCTAACCTAACCTAACCTAACCTAACCTAACCTAACCTAACCTAACCTAACCTAACCTAACCTAACCTAACCTAACCTAACCTAACCTAACCTAACCTAACCTAACCTAACCTAACCTAACCTAACCTAACCTAACCTAACCTAACCTAACCTAACCTAACCTAACCTAACCTAACCTAACCTAACCTAACCTAACCTAACTCTAACCTAACCTAACCTAACCTAACCTAACCTAACCTAACCTAACCTAACCTAACCTAACCTAACCTAACCTAACCTAACCTAACCTAACCTAACCTAACCTAACCTAACCTAACCTAACCTAACCTAACCTAACCTAACCTAACCTAACCTAACCTAACCTAACCTAACCTAACCTAACCTAACCTAACCTAACCTAACCTAACCTAACCTAACCTAACCTAACCTAACCTAACCTAACCTAACCTAACCTAACCTAACCTAACCTAACCTAACCTAACCTAACCTAACCTAACCTAACCTAACCTAACCTAACCTAACCTAACCTAACCTAACCTAACCTAACCTAACCTAACCTAACCTAACCTAACCTAACCTAACCTAACCTAACCTAACCTAACCTAACCTAACCTAACCTAACCTAACCTAACCTAACCTAACCTAACCTAACCTAACCTAACCTAACCTAACCTAACCTAACCTAACCTAACCTAACCTAACCTAACCTAACCTAACCTAACCTAACCTAACCTAACCTAACCTAACCTAACCTAACCTAACCTAACCTAACCTAACCTAACCTAACCTAACCTAACCTAACCTAACCTAACCTAACCTAACCTAACCTAACCTAACCTAACCTAACCTAACCTAACCTAACCTAACCTAACCTAACCTAACCTAACCTAACCTAACCTAACCTAACCTAACCTAACCTAACCTAACCTAACCTAACCTAACCTAACCTAACCTAACCTAACCTAACCTAACCTAACCTAACCTAACCTAACCTAACCTAACCTAACCTAACCTAACCTAACCTAACCTAACCTAACCTAACCTAACCTAACCTAACCTAACCTAACCTAACCTAACCTAACCTAACCTAACCTAACCTAACCTAACCTAACCTAACCTAACCTAACCTAACCTAACCTAACCTAACCTAACCTAACCTAACCTAACCTAACCTAACCTAACCTAACCTAACCTAACCTAACCTAACCTAACCTAACCTAACCTAACCTAACCTAACCTAACCTAACCTAACCTAACCTAACCTAACCTAACCTAACCTAACCTAACCTAACCTAACCTAACCTAACCTAACCTAACCTAACCTAACCTAACCTAACCTAACCTAACCTAACCTAACCTAACCTAACCTAACCTAACCTAACCTAACCTAACCTAACCTAACCTAACCTAACCTAACCTAACCTAACCTAACCTAACCTAACCTAACCTAACCTAACCTAACCTAACCTAACCTAACCTAACCTAACCTAACCTAACCTAACCTAACCTAACCTAACCTAACCTAACCTAACCTAACCTAACCTAACCTAACCTAACCTAACCTAACCTAACCTAATCTAACCTAACCTAACCTAACCTAACCTAACCTAACCTAACCTAACCTAACCTAACCTAACCTAACCTAACCTAACCTAACCTAACCTAACCTAACCTAACCTAACCTAACCTAACCTAACCTAACCTAACCTAACCTAACCTAACCTAACCTAACCTAACCTAACCTAACCTAACCTAACCTAACCTAACCTAACCTAACCTAACCTAACCTAACCTAACCTAACCTAACCTAACCTAACCTAACCTAACCTAACCTAACCTAACCTAACCTAACCTAACCTAACCTAACCTAACCTAACCTAACCTAACCTAACCTAACCTAACCTAACCTAACCTAACCTAACCTAACCTAACCTAACCTAACCTAACCTAACCTAACCTAACCTAACCTAACCTAACCTAACCTAACCTAACCTAACCTAACCTAACCTAACCTAACCTAACCTAACCTAACCTAACCTAACCTAACCTAACCTAACCTAACCTAACCTAACCTAACCTAACCTAACCTAACCTAACCTAACCTAACCTAACCTAACCTAACCTAACCTAACCTAACCTAACCTAACCTAACCTAACCTAACCTAACCTAACCTAACCTAACCTAACCTAACCTAACCTAACCTAACCTAACCTAACCTAACCTAACCTAACCTAACCTAACCTAACCTAACCTAACCTAACCTAACCTAACCTAACCTAACCTAACCTAACCTAACCTAACCTAACCTAACCTAACCTAACCTAACCTAACCTAACCTAACCTAACCTAACCTAACCTAACCTAACCTAACCTAACCTAACCTAACCTAACCTAACCTAACCTAACCTAACCTAACCTAACCTAACCTAACCTAACCTAACCTAACCTAACCTAACCTAACCTAACCTAACCTAACCTAACCTAACCTAACCTAACCTAACCTAACCTAACCTAACCTAACCTAACCTAACCTAACCTAACCTAACCTAACCTAACCTAACCTAACCTAACCTAACCTAACCTAACCTAACCTAACCTAACCTAACCTAACCTAACCTAACCTAACCTAACCTAACCTAACCTAACCTAACCTAACCTAACCTAACCTAACCTAACCTAACCTAACCTAACCTAACCTAACCTAACCTAACCTAACCTAACCTAACCTAACCTAACCTAACCTAACCTAACCTAACCTAACCTAACCTAACCTAACCTAACCTAACCTAACCTAACCTAACCTAACCTAACCCAACCTAACCTAACCTAACCTAACCTAACCTAACCTAACCTAACCTAACCTAACCTAACCTAACCTAACCTAACCTAACCTAACCTAACCTAACCTAACCTAACCTAACCTAACCTAACCTAACCTAACCTAACCTAACCTAACCTAACCTAACCTAACCTAACCTAACCTAACCTAACCTAACCTAACCTAACCTAACCTAACCTAACCTAACCTAACCTAACCTAACCTAACCTAACCTAACCTAACCTAACCTAACCTAACCTAACCTAACCTAACCTAACCTAACCTAACCTAACCTAACCTAACCTAACCTAACCTAACCTAACCTAACCTAACCTAACCTAACCTAACCTAACCTAACCTAACCTAACCTAACCTAACCTAACCTAACCTAACCTAACCTAACCTAACCTAACCTAACCTAACCTAACCTAACCTAACCTAACCTAACCTAACCTAACCTAACCTAACCTAACCTAACCTAACCTAACCTAACCTAACCTAACCTAACCTAACCTAACCTAACCTAACCTAACCTAACCTAACCTAACCTAACCTAACCTAACCTAACCTAACCTAACCTAACCTAACCTAACCTAACCTAACCTAACCTAACCTAACCTAACCTAACCTAACCTAACCTAACCTAACCTAACCTAACCTAACCTAACCTAACCTAACCTAACCTAACCTAACCTAACCTAACCTAACCTAACCTAACCTAACCTAACCTAACCTAACCTAACCTAACCTAACCTAACCTAACCTAACCTAACCTAACCTAACCTAACCTAACCTAACCTAACCTAACCTAACCTAACCTAACCTAACCTAACCTAACCTAACCTAACCTAACCTAACCTAACCTAACCTAACCTAACCTAACCTAACCTAACCTAACCTAACCTAACCTAACCTAACCTAACCTAACCTAACCTAACCTAACCTAACCTAACCTAACCTAACCTAACCTAACCTAACCTAACCTAACCTAACCTAACCTAACCTAACCTAACCTAACCTAACCTAACCTAACCTAACCTAACCTAACCTAACCTAACCTAACCTAACCTAACCTAACCTAACCTAACCTAACCTAACCTAACCTAACCTAACCTAACCTAACCTAACCTAACCTAACCTAACCTAACCTAACCTAACCTAACCTAACCTAACCTAACCTAACCTAACCTAACCTAACCTAACCTAACCTAACCTAACCTAACCTAACCTAACCTAACCTAACCTAACCTAACCTAACCTAACCTAACCTAACCTAACCTAACCTAACCTAACCTAACCTAACCTAACCTAACCTAACCTAACCTAACCTAACCTAACCTAACCTAACCTAACCTAACCTAACCTAACCTAACCTAACCTAACCTAACCTAACCTAACCTAACCTAACCTAACCTAACCTAACCTAACCTAACCTAACCTAACCTAACCTAACCTAACCTAACCTAACCTAACCTAACCTAACCTAACCTAACCTAACCTAACCTAACCTAACCTAACCTAACCTAACCTAACCTAACCTAACCTAACCTAACCTAACCTAACCTAACCTAACCTAACCTAACCTAACCTAACCTAACCTAACCTAACCTAACCTAACCTAACCTAACCTAACCTAACCTAACCTAACCTAACCTAACCTAACCTAACCTAACCTAACCTAACCTAACCTAACCTAACCTAACCTAACCTAACCTAACCTAACCTAACCTAACCTAACCTAACCTAACCTAACCTAACCTAACCTAACCTAACCTAACCTAACCTAACCTAACCTAACCTAACCTAACCTAACCTAACCTAACCTAACCTAACCTAACCTAACCTAACCTAACCTAACCTAACCTAACCTAACCTAACCTAACCTAACCTAACCTAACCTAACCTAACCTAACCTAACCTAACCTAACCTAACCTAACCTAACCTAACCTAACCTAACCTAACCTAACCTAACCTAACCTAACCTAACCTAACCTAACCTAACCTAACCTAACCTAACCTAACCTAACCTAACCTAACCTAACCTAACCTAACCTAACCTAACCTAACCTAACCTAACCTAACCTAACCTAACCTAACCTAACCTAACCTAACCTAACCTAACCTAACCTAACCTAACCTAACCTAACCTAACCTAACCTAACCTAACCTAACCTAACCTAACCTAACCTAACCTAACCTAACCTAACCTAACCTAACCTAACCTAACCTAACCTAACCTAACCTAACCTAACCTAACCTAACCTAACCTAACCTAACCTAACCTAACCTAACCTAACCTAACCTAACCTAACCTAACCTAACCTAACCTAACCTAACCTAACCTAACCTAACCTAACCTAACCTAACCTAACCTAACCTAACCTAACCTAACCTAACCTAACCTAACCTAACCTAACCTAACCTAACCTAACCTAACCTAACCTAACCTAACCTAACCTAACCTAACCTAACCTAACCTAACCTAACCTAACCTAACCTAACCTAACCTAACCTAACCTAACCTAACCTAACCTAACCTAACCTAACCTAACCTAACCTAACCTAACCTAACCTAACCTAACCTAACCTAACCTAACCTAACCTAACCTAACCTAACCTAACCTAACCTAACCTAACCTAACCTAACCTAACCTAACCTAACCTAACCTAACCTAACCTAACCTAACCTAACCTAACCTAACCTAACCTAACCTAACCTAACCTAACCTAACCTAACCTAACCTAACCTAACCTAACCTAACCTAACCTAACCTAACCTAACCTAACCTAACCTAACCTAACCTAACCTAACCTAACCTAACCTAACCTAACCTAACCTAACCTAACCTAACCTAACCTAACCTAACCTAACCTAACCTAACCTAACCTAACCTAACCTAACCTAACCTAACCTAACCTAACCTAACCTAACCTAACCTAACCTAACCTAACCTAACCTAACCTAACCGAACCTAACCTAACCTAACCTAACCTAACCTAACCTAACCTAACCTAACCTAACCTAACCTAACCTAACCTAACCTAACCTAACCTAACCTAACCTAACCTAACCTAACCTAACCTAACCTAACCTAACCTAACCTAACCTAACCTAACCTAACCTAACCTAACCTAACCTAACCTAACCTAACCTAACCTAACCTAACCTAACCTAACCTAACCTAACCTAACCTAACCTAACCTAACCTAACCTAACCTAACCTAACCTAACCTAACCTAACCTAACCTAACCTAACCTAACCTAACCTAACCTAACCTAACCTAACCTAACCTAACCTAACCTAACCTAACCTAACCTAACCTAACCTAACCTAACCTAACCTAACCTAACCTAACCTAACCTAACCTAACCTAACCTAACCTAACCTAACCTAACCTAACCTAACCTAACCTAACCTAACCTAACCTAACCTAACCTAACCTAACCTAACCTAACCTAACCTAACCTAACCTAACCTAACCTAACCTAACCTAACCTAACCTAACCTAACCTAACCTAACCTAACCTAACCTAACCTAACCTAACCTAACCTAACCTAACCTAACCTAACCTAACCTAACCTAACCTAACCTAACCTAACCTAACCTAACCTAACCTAACCTAACCTAACCTAACCTAACCTAACCTAACCTAACCTAACCTAACCTAACCTAACCTAACCTAACCTAACCTAACCTAACCTAACCTAACCTAACCTAACCTAACCTAACCTAACCTAACCTAACCTAACCTAACCTAACCTAACCTAACCTAACCTAACCTAACCTAACCTAACCTAACCTAACCTAACCTAACCTAACCTAACCTAACCTAACCTAACCTAACCTAACCTAACCTAACCTAACCTAACCTAACCTAACCTAACCTAACCTAACCTAACCTAACCTAACCTAACCTAACCTAACCTAACCTAACCTAACCTAACCTAACCTAACCTAACCTAACCTAACCTAACCTAACCTAACCTAACCTAACCTAACCTAACCTAACCTAACCTAACCTAACCTAACCTAACCTAACCTAACCTAACCTAACCTAACCTAACCTAACCTAACCTAACCTAACCTAACCTAACCTAACCTAACCTAACCTAACCTAACCTAACCTAACCTAACCTAACCTAACCTAACCTAACCTAACCTAACCTAACCTAACCTAACCTAACCTAACCTAACCTAACCTAACCTAACCTAACCTAACCTAACCTAACCTAACCTAACCTAACCTAACCTAACCTAACCTAACCTAACCTAACCTAACCTAACCTAACCTAACCTAACCTAACCTAACCTAACCTAACCTAACCTAACCTAACCTAACCTAACCTAACCTAACCTAACCTAACCTAACCTAACCTAACCTAACCTAACCTAACCTAACCTAACCTAACCTAACCTAACCTAACCTAACCTAACCTAACCTAACCTAACCTAACCTAACCTAACCTAACCTAACCTAACCTAACCTAACCTAACCTAACCTAACCTAACCTAACCTAACCTAACCTAACCTAACCTAACCTAACCTAACCTAACCTAACCTAACCTAACCTAACCTAACCTAACCTAACCTAACCTAACCTAACCTAACCTAACCTAACCTAACCTAACCTAACCTAACCTAACCTAACCTAACCTAACCTAACCTAACCTAACCTAACCTAACCTAACCTAACCTAACCTAACCTAACCTAACCTAACCTAACCTAACCTAACCTAACCTAACCTAACCTAACCTAACCTAACCTAACCTAACCTAACCTAACCTAACCTAACCTAACCTAACCTAACCTAACCTAACCTAACCTAACCTAACCTAACCTAACCTAACCTAACCTAACCTAACCTAACCTAACCTAACCTAACCTAACCTAACCTAACCTAACCT
>OX122905.1:20000-25000 GCA_944738965.1 Nebria brevicollis
CCTAACCTAACCTAACCTAACCTAACCTAACCTAACCTAACCTAACCTAACCTAACCTAACCTAACCTAACCTAACCTAACCTAACCTAACCTAACCTAACCTAACCTAACCTAACCTAACCTAACCTAACCTAACCTAACCTAACCTAACCTAACCTAACCTAACCTAACCTAACCTAACCTAACCTAACCTAACCTAACCTAACCTAACCTAACCTAACCTAACCTAACCTAACCTAACCTAACCTAACCTAACCTAACCTAACCTAACCTAACCTAACCTAACCTAACCTAACCTAACCTAACCTAACCTAACCTAACCTAACCTAACCTAACCTAACCTAACCTAACCTAACCTAACCTAACCTAACCTAACCTAACCTAACCTAACCTAACCTAACCTAACCTAACCTAACCTAACCTAACCTAACCTAACCTAACCTAACCTAACCTAACCTAACCTAACCTAACCTAACCTAACCTAACCTAACCTAACCTAACCTAACCTAACCTAACCTAACCTAACCTAACCTAACCTAACCTAACCTAACCTAACCTAACCTAACCTAACCTAACCTAACCTAACCTAACCTAACCTAACCTAACCTAACCTAACCTAACCTAACCTAACCTAACCTAACCTAACCTAACCTAACCTAACCTAACCTAACCTAACCTAACCTAACCTAACCTAACCTAACCTAACCTAACCTAACCTAACCTAACCTAACCTAACCTAACCTAACCTAACCTAACCTAACCTAACCTAACCTAACCTAACCTAACCTAACCTAACCTAACCTAACCTAACCTAACCTAACCTAACCTAACCTAACCTAACCTAACCTAACCTAACCTAACCTAACCTAACCTAACCTAACCTAACCTAACCTAACCTAACCTAACCTAACCTAACCTAACCTAACCTAACCTAACCTAACCTAACCTAACCTAACCTAACCTAACCTAACCTAACCTAACCTAACCTAACCTAACCTAACCTAACCTAACCTAACCTAACCTAACCTAACCTAACCTAACCTAACCTAACCTAACCTAACCTAACCTAACCTAACCTAACCTAACCTAACCTAACCTAACCTAACCTAACCTAACCTAACCTAACCTAACCTAACCTAACCTAACCTAACCTAACCTAACCTAACCTAACCTAACCTAACCTAACCTAACCTAACCTAACCTAACCTAACCTAACCTAACCTAACCTAACCTAACCTAACCTAACCTAACCTAACCTAACCTAACCTAACCTAACCTAACCTAACCTAACCTAACCTAACCTAACCTAACCTAACCTAACCTAACCTAACCTAACCTAACCTAACCTAACCTAACCTAACCTAACCTAACCTAACCTAACCTAACCTAACCTAACCTAACCTAACCTAACCTAACCTAACCTAACCTAACCTAACCTAACCTAACCTAACCTAACCTAACCTAACCTAACCTAACCTAACCTAACCTAACCTAACCTAACCTAACCTAACCTAACCTAACCTAACCTAACCTAACCTAACCTAACCTAACCTAACCTAACCTAACCTAACCTAACCTAACCTAACCTAACCTAACCTAACCTAACCTAACCTAACCTAACCTAACCTAACCTAACCTAACCTAACCTAACCTAACCTAACCTAACCTAACCTAACCTAACCTAACCTAACCTAACCTAACCTAACCTAACCTAACCTAACCTAACCTAACCTAACCTAACCTAACCTAACCTAACCTAACCTAACCTAACCTAACCTAACCTAACCTAACCTAACCTAACCTAACCTAACCTAACCTAACCTAACCTAACCTAACCTAACCTAACCTAACCTAACCTAACCTAACCTAACCTAACCTAACCTAACCTAACCTAACCTAACCTAACCTAACCTAACCTAACCTAACCTAACCTAACCTAACCTAACCTAACCTAACCTAACCTAACCTAACCTAACCTAACCTAACCTAACCTAACCTAACCTAACCTAACCTAACCTAACCTAACCTAACCTAACCTAACCTAACCTAACCTAACCTAACCTAACCTAACCTAACCTAACCTAACCTAACCTAACCTAACCTAACCTAACCTAACCTAACCTAACCTAACCTAACCTAACCTAACCTAACCTAACCTAACCTAACCTAACCTAACCTAACCTAACCTAACCTAACCTAACCTAACCTAACCTAACCTAACCTAACCTAACCTAACCTAACCTAACCTAACCTAACCTAACCTAACCTAACCTAACCTAACCTAACCTAACCTAACCTAACCTAACCTAACCTAACCTAACCTAACCTAACCTAACCTAACCTAACCTAACCTAACCTAACCTAACCTAACCTAACCTAACCTAACCTAACCTAACCTAACCTAACCTAACCTAACCTAACCTAACCTAACCTAACCTAACCTAACCTAACCTAACCTAACCTAACCTAACCTAACCTAACCTAACCTAACCTAACCTAACCTAACCTAACCTAACCTAACCTAACCTAACCTAACCTAACCTAACCTAACCTAACCTAACCTAACCTAACCTAACCTAACCTAACCTAACCTAACCTAACCTAACCTAACCTAACCTAACCTAACCTAACCTAACCTAACCTAACCTAACCTAACCTAACCTAACCTAACCTAACCTAACCTAACCTAACCTAACCTAACCTAACCTAACCTAACCTAACCTAACCTAACCTAACCTAACCTAACCTAACCTAACCTAACCTAACCTAACCTAACCTAACCTAACCTAACCTAACCTAACCTAACCTAACCTAACCTAACCTAACCTAACCTAACCTAACCTAACCTAACCTAACCTAACCTAACCTAACCTAACCTAACCTAACCTAACCTAACCTAACCTAACCTAACCTAACCTAACCTAACCTAACCTAACCTAACCTAACCTAACCTAACCTAACCTAACCTAACCTAACCTAACCTAACCTAACCTAACCTAACCTAACCTAACCTAACCTAACCTAACCTAACCTAACCTAACCTAACCTAACCTAACCTAACCTAACCTAACCTAACCTAACCTAACCTAACCTAACCTAACCTAACCTAACCTAACCTAACCTAACCTAACCTAACCTAACCTAACCTAACCTAACCTAACCTAACCTAACCTAACCTAACCTAACCTAACCTAACCTAACCTAACCTAACCTAACCTAACCTAACCTAACCTAACCTAACCTAACCTAACCTAACCTAACCTAACCTAACCTAACCTAACCTAACCTAACCTAACCTAACCTAACCTAACCTAACCTAACCTAACCTAACCTAACCTAACCTAACCTAACCTAACCTAACCTAACCTAACCTAACCTAACCTAACCTAACCTAACCTAACCTAACCTAACCTAACCTAACCTAACCTAACCTAACCTAACCTAACCTAACCTAACCTAACCTAACCTAACCTAACCTAACCTAACCTAACCTAACCTAACCTAACCTAACCTAACCTAACCTAACCTAACCTAACCTAACCTAACCTAACCTAACCTAACCTAACCTAACCTAACCTAACCTAACCTAACCTAACCTAACCTAACCTAACCTAACCTAACCTAACCTAACCTAACCTAACCTAACCTAACCTAACCTAACCTAACCTAACCTAACCTAACCTAACCTAACCTAACCTAACCTAACCTAACCTAACCTAACCTAACCTAACCTAACCTAACCTAACCTAACCTAACCTAACCTAACCTAACCTAACCTAACCTAACCTAACCTAACCTAACCTAACCTAACCTAACCTAACCTAACCTAACCTAACCTAACCTAACCTAACCTAACCTAACCTAACCTAACCTAACCTAACCTAACCTAACCTAACCTAACCTAACCTAACCTAACCTAACCTAACCTAACCTAACCTAACCTAACCTAACCTAACCTAACCTAACCTAACCTAACCTAACCTAACCTAACCTAACCTAACCTAACCTAACCTAACCTAACCTAACCTAACCTAACCTAACCTAACCTAACCTAACCTAACCTAACCTAACCTAACCTAACCTAACCTAACCTAACCTAACCTAACCTAACCTAACCTAACCTAACCTAACCTAACCTAACCTAACCTAACCTAACCTAACCTAACCTAACCTAACCTAACCTAACCTAACCTAACCTAACCTAACCTAACCTAACCTAACCTAACCTAACCTAACCTAACCTAACCTAACCTAACCTAACCTAACCTAACCTAACCTAACCTAACCTAACCTAACCTAACCTAACCTAACCTAACCTAACCTAACCTAACCTAACCTAACCTAACCTAACCTAACCTAACCTAACCTAACCTAACCTAACCTAACCTAACCTAACCTAACCTAACCTAACCTAACCTAACCTAACCTAACCTAACCTAACCTAACCTAACCTAACCTAACCTAACCTAACCTAACCTAACCTAACCTAACCTAACCTAACCTAACCTAACCTAACCTAACCTAACCTAACCTAACCTAACCTAACCTAACCTAACCTAACCTAACCTAACCTAACCTAACCTAACCTAACCTAACCTAACCTAACCTAACCTAACCTAACCTAACCTAACCTAACCTAACCTAACCTAACCTAACCTAACCTAACCTAACCTAACCTAACCTAACCTAACCTAACCTAACCTAACCTAACCTAACCTAACCTAACCTAACCTAACCTAACCTAACCTAACCTAACCTAACCTAACCTAACCTAACCTAACCTAACCTAACCTAACCTAACCTAACCTAACCTAACCTAACCTAACCTAACCTAACCTAACCTAACCTAACCTAACCTAACCTAACCTAACCTAACCTAACCTAACCTAACCTAACCTAACCTAACCTAACCTAACCTAACCTAACCTAACCTAACCTAACCTAACCTAACCTAACCTAACCTAACCTAACCTAACCTAACCTAACCTAACCTAACCTAA
>OX122905.1:27500-30000 GCA_944738965.1 Nebria brevicollis
ACCTAACCTAACCTAACCTAACCTAACCTAACCTAACCTAACCTAACCTAACCTAACCTAACCTAACCTAACCTCAGCATAAGTCAACATGCACTAACCTAAGGTAGTCGTCCAAGTAGATGAAGGTCGAAAGAAAGACAGAGAAAGAAAGAGAGAACGAGAGAAAGAGAAAAGAAAGAGAGAAAGAAAGAGAGAAAGAAAGAAAGAGAGAGAGAAAGAAGAGAGAGTAAGAGAGAGCAAGAGAAAGAGAGAGTCCTGCCCTTAAACTTCTCTAGGAGCATACAAGTCCCGTCAGAAAACATCTCAAAGTCAAACACAAGTCATGTCAAAAAAAAAACATCTCAAGGTCAAGACAAGTCCTGTCAAAAAGTCCTGTGGAAAAAAAAAAAAAAAAAAAGACAAGTCTTGTCCAACAACTTCCCTGAAAAAAAAAAGAAAAAAAAAATAAAGAAAAAAATAAAGAAAAAAAGAAAAGAAAAAGATAAGTCCCGTCCAACTCTGAAAAAAAAGAAAAAAAAAGACAAGTCCCATCTGACAACAACTCTAAAAAAAAGAAATAAAAAAAAGACAAGTCCCGTCTGACAACACCTCTAAAAAAAAGAAATAAAAAAAGACAAGTTCCGTCCGACAACTCCTCTGAAAAAAAAAAGAAAAAAAAAAGACAAGTCCCGTTCAACATCAACTCTGAAAAAAAAAGATAAAAAAAAGACAAGTCCCGTCCGACAACAACTCTAAAAAAAAAGACAAGTTCCGTCCGAAAACTTCTCCGAGAAAAACTTCTCTAAAAAACACAAGTCCCGTCCGAAAAGTTCTCTGAAAAAAAGAAAGAAATAAAAAGACAAGTCCTGTCCGTAAACTTCTCAAAGACAACAACCGTGCTCGTCCGTACACTCAATCCTACGTCAACAGCATAACACTCTAACATCACCCTATCAGCGGCAAAAACAGTGGCCGTCCATCCATCAGCATCCAACTCTAACATTACCCTATCAGCGTGTCAAACAGTGCCTGTCCATAAACTTCTCAAGGTCACACACACATCCCTACATAACATCACAATCCCTCAAGGTCACACTCAACATCAGTCATCCCTTAAAAACAATGACCAACACCTAAACATCACCCTATCTGTCCAACAACAACCAGCAACACAACATCATACATGCATGTCACTCTTCCATCCAACACACATGTCCGTCACTCATCCTCCATACCCAACAGTCATCATCCCAGTCACCAACAACAGTCTCTCACCACACACAACACACATGTATGTCCTCTCATCCACTTAACACACTGCCCCAACGTCCAGCAACCATCCCGTCATTAACGGACTTAGAATTTTCCGCGCCGAGGCACATAAAAATGGGACGGAGCAGTGTAAAATCAGTTGGCGCGTGGCGTGAGTGCTTCGGCAGTCAGTCGGCGCGCGGCAAACTCAATATCTAATTAACAGTATGCGGCGTGAGTGCTTTGCCAAAGTCAATATACATATATCTCGGCGCGTGGCAAATTCGGTCTCCATGTAACTCGGCGCGCGGCATAATCAGTCTCTAGATATCAATGAGTGCTTCGGCAGTCAGTCGGCGCGTGGCAAATTCGGTCTCCATGTAACTCGGCGCGCGGCATAATCAGTCTCTAGATATCAATGAGTGCTTCGGCAGTCAGTCGGCGCGCGGCAAATTCAGTCTCCATGTAACTCGGCGCGTGGCAAAATCAGTCTCTATATACCAGTACGCGACGTAGGCGTTTCGGCAAAGTCAGTATTTACGTTTTTCAACTTGTCAAGGTCACCCCCTATAGCCCTACAATGCCCTAGACCCTTAACACTGCACCCCTAGCTACGCCCCTGTGCTTGATCTACTTATGTACTTATGTATACACATTTCATATTTCATGTTCACGTACCTTGTTGAGCTGCATACTCTGCTTCATATCTCCTACACACATAAATTCATGTCTCTATAAACAGAGCTCCACTATACGTCCTCTCACTTCAAAGTTCAAACATAGACTGACAATTTATTCATATTTATTGATTATCATTATTATACAATATCATGTTTTTATTTTTATTAATTCATATACAAGTATTATTCAACTTATGCTATTACATATTTTATTTTCACTTTAAACAATTGCTTGTGTGCATGTATGTCTGTGTGTGACCGTGTACCCATGCCTGTGTGTGTATCCGTGTACCCATGTCTGTGTGTGTATCCGTGTACCCATGTCTGTGTGTGTATCCGTGTACCCATGTCTGTGTATGTATCCGTGTACCCATGTCTGTGTATATATCCGTGTACCCATGTCTGTGTATATATCCGTGTACCCATGTCTGTGTATATATCCGTGTACCCATGTCTGTGTATATATCCGTGTACCCATGTCTGTGTATGTATCCGTGTACCCATGTCTGTGTATATATCCGTGTACCCATGTCTGTGTATATATCCGTGTACCCATGTCTGTGTATATATCCGTGTACCCATGTCTGTGT